>PVJS01030590.1:0-23991 GCA_004027185.1 Glis glis | reverse complement strand
TAATCCCAGTACTTTGGGAGGTGGAGACCCGAGGATCCGGGTTCGCGGCCAGCCTCAGCTCGCTCTCTCTTTCTCTCTCTCTCTCTCTGGCTCACTGTCTCTTTCTCTCTACTTAGTGAGGCCCTCCGCAACTTCATGAAACCCGGTTTCAAAATAAAGTATAAAAAAATAGGGCCGGGGGTGTAGCGCGGAGGTAGAACGCCCCTGGGTTCAATCCCCGGTACCGCAAAAAAAAAAAAAAGAAATTAGAGATAAAATAAAAAACAAAATGACCTTAGATAAACGAGGAGAGAGACCAGCAGAATAGTGGCAGGGGATTTTGGGAGGGAGATGGGGAGTGGAAAAAGGAGGATTGAGGAAGGAAACACTTCAAATAATGTTATGGCCATATATAAGGGTATCACTACTGATCTTACTAACATGTATGGGGAGGAGAGAAGGGGGAGTTGGGTGGGATGTGGAAGAAAATACACCAAGTGATGTGTGCATGTACTTTTGTATCACATTGAACCTCACTATGATGTACAACTATAATGCACCAATAATAGTATAGAAAAATGATCAAAATTAGAAATAATATACATCTGATTCATAGTATAATTTAAATTTTTGTCATACATTTAATCTCATATTAAAGTACACTTTCTTCACCAATATTCATTTAAGGTAATTAATATGGGAAACAGGTAAATCAGACACAGCCCATAGGCACTAGTTACCTAGCAAGATCAATGTATTAGCAAATCACAGGTCAGAAAGCAATGAAATTTTATTTTCCAGCAATGAAAAACTGAATTTCCTCTACACATTGAAATATAAAACACAAAATATTTATGAATAAATTATGATATCGACTTTCAATGCATGTTAGATAAAAATAAAATGGGTATTGATGTTATACCTACTCATGGATGGTGGAAAGGGAAATTGTCAATATCTGTAACCATTGAAGAGTCACAGCATAACAAGAGATAAAGCCTTGGACTTAAGAGAAAAGAGGGATTTTAAAACTCCATATAAAACTGAAGCCCAGGAGTACAATATATTTAAAGTAAATTGTTTGAGAAAAAATACGCTCACTGACTAGAATGGATACATACAAAATTTGTCTGTATTAGTCTTGGCTGCAGAAGGAACTTCAAATTAAAAACCAATCAAAAAAACATAAAAAGTGATCCAGGATTGTTACTATCGATGGGAATCTTGGCAGAAGCAAACAGTACTCCTTTCTTTAAAATATTTTCTCTCAGTAACAAATTATCTCAATCGTAACTTATGAAAAACATAAGACAAATCCCAGCAGAGGGGCATTCTACAAAATACCTGATCAGTACACATCAAAAACAAGAGAAGTCAGGAACTGCAACAACCAAGAGGCTTAGTCTTAGAAAAACATGTCAACTAAATATATTGTGGTATAATGGATAGGATTCTAGAGCAGAAAATGTCCATTAGGTAAAAATGTCCATTAGGTAATAATGTATCAATGCTGCTTTATTAATTATAGTAATACATGATATTAATATATCAGTAGAGAAAACTGGGAGTGGGTAATATGGAAAATCTCTGTACAATCTTCATATTTTCTCTATAAATTTAGAATATTTAAAAATTTTAAAAGTCTAATGGACATGAGGTAATTCTGAAACAGTAAAATTAAAGATAAATCTAAATAAATCTTATTTGGACAGAGAAATAAAGAGAAAGTATCAAAAGTTAAAGAGATATGAAACACTGAATGAAAAGGTACAACTATGTTAAATTGGAGTTTTAGCAATGGAGAACTAGAAATATAGATAAAATATTTTTAAATATGGTGGTCTCAATATTTTCTGATGTTAAAAGACATGGTCCTTAAATATAAGATGGAACATTTTATATAGAAAAAGATGAATACAAATAACTATATGAAGTTAAGATCTGGAACAAGACAAAGATATCTACTTTTACCACTCTTATTCAACATACTAGAAACCTCAGCTAGAGCAATTGGGCAAGAGGAAGAAACAAAGGGCATCCAGATAGCAAAAGAGGAAGTTGGGTTATCCCTATTTCTAGACAATATAATTGTACAAAATTATAAAAGCAGTTACAAAAACTGTTAGAACTGATAAATTTAATGAAGTTGCAGAATACAAAATCCACATACTAAAATCAGTAGCATTTTTATACATCAATAATTAACTTACTGCCGGGCGTGGTGGCGCACGCTTGTAATCCCAGTACTTTGGGAGGCGGAGACCGGAGGATCCAGGTTCGTGGCCAGCCTCAGCGCTCTCGCTCTCTCTCTCTCTCTCTCTCTCTCTCTCTTTCTCTCTACTTAGTGAGGCCCTCCACAACTTAGTGAGACCCGGTTTCAAAATAAAGTATAAAAAATAGAACCAGGGGTGTAGCACGGAGGTAGAACACCCCTGGGTTCAATCGCTGGTACCACACACAAAAAAATTAACTTACTGAAAAAGTAATCAAGAAAACAATGTCATTCTCAATAGCTACAAAAATAAAATCCCTAGAAATAGATTTAGCCAAGGAAGTGAGTGATCTCTACAATGAAAATTATAAAACACTGAAAACAGAAATTGAACAGGACACAAAAAATGGAAACACATTCCATGTTCATGAATGATAAGAACTGATATTGTTGAAATGCTCTTACTATTCGAGGTAAACAGTGAATTGAATGTAATCCATATTAAGGTGTCAAAGTTATTGTTCAAATACATAGAAAAAACAATTTTAAATTTCATATGAAACCACAGAAAAACCTCAATGGCTATCTTGAGCAAAAACTATATATCTAGAGGTGTCATAATACTTGACCTTAAACGATACTACAAAACTAGAATAACCAAAAACTATGGTACTGACAAAAAATAATACACAAGCCAAAAGAATAGAATAACCTACAAATAAATCCATGTATCTAAAGACAATTTATCTTTGACAATGGTACCAAAAACATACACTGGAGGAAGGGTTTCTTCAGTATATGGTACTGAGGAAGTCAGTTATCAATAGGCAGAAGAAGGAAACTAGATGCTTATCTCTCACTGAATGGACAATATGCAAAAATCAACTAAAAAATGCCATAAAGACTTAAATGTTAAGACCTGAAACTATGAAAATATTAGAAGAAAACATAAGGAAAATATTATAAGACATTGTTATATGCAATTAATTTTGGTTGAGACTTCAAAACAACAGGCAACAGAAGCAAAAATAAACGTGATTATATCAAACTATGAAGCTTTCTCACAGCAAAGGAAACAACTAAGAGTAAAAAGACAACCTACACGAGAGAAAATATTTGCAAACTCTTCATCCAGTAAGAAATGGATTTTCAGAATATATAAAGAATTCAAGCAACTCAACAACAAAGAATAAATAATCCAATAAGAATCAAGCAAATTACCTGAAAAGACATTTCTCAAAAGAAGAAATGCAAATGACAAACAAGTATAAAGGAAATTTTCAACAGCAGGAATTGCAAACCAAAACCACAATGAGGTACCACCACACTATGTAGAATAATTATAATAATAATAATGAATAACACTGCTAGTGAGGATATAGAAAAAGGAGAATTCTTATAGGAATTCCACTGTTAGTGGCAATGTAAATTAGTACAACCATCATGAAAAATAGCATGGAGGTTAGCCAAGAAACTAGAAATAAAACTACCATGTGATCCAGCTATCCCACTATTCCACTACTGGGTACATATCAAGAAGAAATCAAGGCAGAAAATCAATGATTTACCTGCTATCTTGTATTTACACCAGCACTATTCACAGTGGTCCAGAAAGGGAATCGACCCAAGGTGTGTGTCTATAGAAAGATGATTAATGGATAAAGAAAATGTAGTATATACATGATAGGAAAGTATTCAGTCAAAAAAGAATATTATTTGGTTACATGGACGAAATTGGAGGATATCAAGTGCAATAAGCCAAACTCAGAAAGAGAAATATCACATGATCTTATTCAAAATGTGCAAACTAAAAGTTTGGTTGCATAAAAGTAGAGAATAGAATAGTGGCCATTACAGGCTAGAAATTGTACAGGAGAGGGGAGCTGGAGGTTGGATAACAGGTACCACAATACAGGAGGAAGTTCTAGTGTTCTGTAGTACAGTAGGGTGACTACAATCTACAACATTTTACTAAATTTTTTAAAGAATTAGAAAAGTAGGATCTGAAAGTTCCCAACACACAAATATGATAAATGGTTAGGGGGATGAAATGCTAATTATCCTTATTTGATCATTATATGCTCTACATACATATTGAATTACCATACTGTATTCCATAACTATATACAAATATTATGTCAATTCAAAATAAAGACAGAAAGTTGTAATAGGGGAGAATTTGCACAGAGACTAAAAAAGAACATAATTTGACCATAAGTAACAAGTATAGGAATGTGAACCTTGGGAGGTAGCATTAGAAAGTTGTATCAAGGGATGGGCATACATTGTCTTAATATGAATCTCATAAAACAGGAGTGAGAATATTGAAGTGTAATTTTCTGGGATTATTATATGACACTAAGATGTTCTTGAGTTCAAGAGCCAAGAGAAGGGTCAAATGGAAAACAGCAAGACAGAATGCAGAGCTGAAGGATAGACTGACTGTGTGCTGCGGGAGGAAGTGCAGATGGCATCTAAGTAGAAATGAAGACCAAGGAGCTAGGAGAGGGTGAGGTTAAGAATTCTGTGCCTGGGGTCTAGAGGTTTGTGGTATTATTAAAGAAACTAGAAAAACAGAAGAATGGGACTTGGAAGTGGGCAATCTTGGGTTGGGTATTGGGGTCAGCAAAGTAAATTACCCAGGCAAAAATAATCAGGCAGCTGGACTAAAAGATCAGAATTGAGAAGGCTTAAATAAAGGAAATGTAAAAGCCAATAAAAGTGTGTCTTTAGTAATAGATACATTCTGCTGTCTCAAGGTCATATCTTAAACTTTTCTCCCAAGGGGAGAAATCACGTGGGTTCCTTGTAGTACACTTTTGGGTGTGGTTCTTCTCTAGACCTTGCTCTTTAAACCAAGCTTTTTTGCATGCCCACCACAATATGAGCAGTGTTAGCACAGTTTGTTTTTCTCTAGTTGATTCTATAGTATTTGTACTCCACAACAGAAAATAGAATGCTTCCTTCTAAATCTAATTTGTTTCTCAATCTACCCTAAGCAAAAATGCCTAAGGTATTAAATATTAAGCAAAAGTATTGCTGATTTGTTTGTCTCCATAATTGTTAGGAAGCTGCAGAAATGGAAAGAAATGTCAGGTTGTAAAAAGCACTGAAAATGATATTTGAAATCAAAGAGCTCTGCAACTTAAGTCTCATCAGGAGCCCAGGTTACCTGGAACAATTTATGTTTTGAGATGAAAATAAATCCCAATGGAAGGAACTCAGGGAAGAGCAAAGCATATAGGTCATTTTAATGAAATTTTTATTCACATTTCAAACTATAACTTACATTTAGTTGCATGGAGAAACAGGAATCATAGAGTACAGGGATAAAAATTCAGGCTTACCTGATTGAAACTAATTTAATTTTCTAAATAAATTCAGTCTACAATTTTTAGGATATTTCTATATGGAAATAATACATTTTATTCTTAGACAAAAACTCTGTGTTGGAGCGACAAGTATTAAACTTATTTAGCCCTACACTTATTTCCCCTTTACAAAATATCATTGTTTTCTAACTCTCTTAATTTGTATTAAATTGTCACCCTGTCTTTTCCTGCTCCTTTCAGACTTACAATACTGGAAAACCATTCTTTTATAGATTTTTTTTTGCCACATGGGATAATCTGCTGTGGCAGATTAACAATCTGCCACAGCAGATTATTTAGATATGGCTACAATGCTGATCTTAATTAGGTATTTTAGCATTCATCTTTTTCTTTTTATTAGTGTGAACTTCATGTTTTTTTTTCTTGTTCTTCTAAAAATGTTGGAATCACAAAGAAAATTAAACATAGAAAATGCAGAATAAAAGTCCAGAGGTGATCTGAAAAATCATCCATTAATATGGATGTAATATCAGAAACAAAATAATTTCTATACTGTAAATTTTTTTGAAACACACCAAAGAAGAGAAGTGTAAGATTTAATGGTTCTATATTCCACTGCTTCAGCTCTGTGACCATGTACCCCTATGCTACCATTATACAGTCATACTCTAAGAATCCACAATGGACTATTTGCTACTGGAAAACCTAGACATATTCTTGGATCCATCACTAAGTTCCAGTTGTTTCACATGTATAGTCTAATTAAAAATCAATTATCTCTGTAGTGAGAATTCTATGAGATAAAAGATGGAGGCATTGTAAAATTCATATTTTTAATTCATTTATTTTTCACTCAGCATTTATTGAGGCATATATAGGTGCAGGAAATACGAAGATGAAGAAGATATTTCCCTTAAAACTCATGTAAATTCAAAATTATATAAATAGAATAGAACAGTATAATATGAAAAGAGCAATGTAGGGCTAGGTAGACATAGTATAGAGGGGGAAGAGAGCAATGTCAACATACTCTGCAAAAACATATATACAAGGTTGTAATATGGGAGCATAAAACACTCAAATGAGCCTGGAGGTGGCTTCAAAAATACTAACTGATGAGAGGTTAGTGCAGTGGAGAGGGAACAGCAGGTAGAAGAGACAGCATGATCAGTGTGTTCAAAGTACGATAAGCAGCTAGGTATTCCTAGATTTGAGACAGATGGACAAAATGATAAAGTGTCATGCTAATGCTCATATGATTGTAACCTATAAAAATATGTTTAAAAATGTATAAATTACAATAATAATCTTTGAGGGCTTAGCATGTGTTTTAACTCAATCCCTCAAGACCCCTGTTGTATAGTATCCACATTCTCTTTTAATGATGAAGTAAATACAACTCAGGTTATGAATGACCAATATCATTTATATGTATACATATATTTAAATATATCCCAAAAGCAGATATATGCTCTCTCCCCCCAATATAGTTATTAGCAGATAAGTCTTCTCTCTATTAAAATCTGGAATTAGATTTCAAAACCAAGAAATTTGAGATAAATATGCCTTACTCATTTACTCATTGTTTAATAAACAATAGACAAGAAACTTGCTGAAACAGTGGTCTTATATACATGCTGAATTGAGAGTAAACAAGAATGATTTCCTATACACATTTTTTTCTGAATTTCAGTCACTCATTGGAAAATATGATAAAGTTGCTTGTTTGAAGAAAAGGTTGAATATTTCTAAGAGCATTAGTAAAGATTAATTCAACAAACATTAAATGAAGCCTACTATGTAACAACATTTTGATCCATATTAGAGGTCCAATTTGAATACAATAGTTTTTGCCCTGATGACAATTACTTAATTGACTGATCATAGAGTGTGATAAAGGTTATGATGGAGTATGGGAAACAAGAGGTAGGAAAAACTGGGTGCAAATACATGCATACATTTCTCCCACTAGTAATAATAGAGCTTCTACCAATATCTTAACAGATAATTCCATAGAAAGTGTCTTAGAATTAGGTAGAAGAAAACAGTGTCTTAGAAGTAGCTGTAAGTAATCCTTAGCACATGTAACTTGCAGAACATCTTGGGTTTTGTTCCTAATAGAAGCATATTTATAACAGTTGTGGATTAAAAGGAGACCACGAAGCTTTCTAAATCCACAAACCTAGCAGTGAGGGACTAGGCATATACAATGTAATGAATTCGTGTTTGATCAATTAATCCTACGGAAGGAGAAAAGCACTGTGACTGAAGTTCATTTTGAGAGAGCCAAAAGATGCGGGAAAAATAACAGAAAAAATAATTAAATTTTAAAGAAGAATGAAAGAAGCTAAAGCTGGTCATTAAAAATATTCATTACCAATGAACAATTTAAATTCCTACCTATCCAGATAAATAAGATGCCATGCTAAATAACTATTTTATAAAGAAAAATTGAATGAATATAGGGTGAGCATACTGAGTCTTAGATTTTGTCACTTCTGCTGCTCCAAGATTTTTGAAGAATCATCCATTCAAATATTAATCCTCAGTCAATTTTTTAAAACTATTACTCTTTTCTCCACACCTGTCAATGTCATTTAATTATTTAAATGCTATATATAAAATATAGTCAAATTCCATCCATCTGGCTAATCGTATATTGTACAACCAGATATAGAACTTCTGTGCTTTTAATGCCACCTAGATCTTTATATTCCTTATTATGAACCAACTTCATCGGTATTGGTCTTCATGGGACATTTTTGACTCGACCTCTTAGGTATATAATCAGGATGCATCTTCTTGCCCAGGGTTGAGTAGAACAAATAAGCTGCTACCCAGCAGTGGGAAGTAAGTAGAAGTGATATGACCTTCAACGTTCTAGTATGCCTCCATCGCCCAACAAGCCATGGAAGTCTTAAGGAATGCTACATGTAATGCTATGTTACCCTTTTCACATGTGAATGACCTGAAACTAGACAAAATATGTAAGTCCGGCCAGAATAAGTTATTCCTTTCCCTTAGGTGTCCAGCCAGAGGTCCTGGATAGAATATGGGTTGCTTTTGTCACAAATGCAGCCCGATATGCCCAAACTGATATTTTTGATCAATACATTTTCCCTAATTAGAGACCTCATAAAATCTTAGTCTGCAAGTGCTAGAGCAAGACAATCATGAAAAATGAAGTGCTGGGAACCTTGGGTTGGGCGGGTTGTCAATTTGATTTTGGAGTGGCTGGAGCCAGTAGATATAAGAGGGGGAAAGGAAAGACTTCTGAGAAATGGTATGTGAGTTGGGCATTAGATGAGAGGGCTTTCAAAGAGGAGGGAACTGCTGAGACAGGTAAAAAGACATGATAGCGTATCATGGATTAGTAGTAAAGGGAACAGCTTAGTAGTTTAGAGTTTATGTCAGGGACAGGAGATAATGGTTGATTATTATTAAGGGAATGAATGTGACCTAACACTGCCTCCCTGTGAGTCCATAAAGGCTATGAAAGTAGTCTCTGGAGACATACACACTTGAGTTGAAAACCTGGTTCCACAGCCGGGCGTGGTGGTGCATGCTTGTAATCCCAGTATTTGGGAGGCTGAGACAAGGAAAGCAGGTTCAAGAACAGCCCCAGCAAGAAATGGGAATCTCACCAACCTAGTGAGACCCTATTTCAAAGTAAAAATAAAATAGAGCTGGCAGTGTAGCTCAGAGTTAGAACATCCCTGGGCTCAATCCCCAGTACCACACAACAACAAAAAAAAGAAAGAAAAGAAAACCTGGTTTCAACTTTTGGCTGTTTGATTTGGAAATGTTGAAGGCTTTCCAAACTCCAGAATTTTCTGTGAGATGGCTATCTACCACAAAGGGCTGTTGTGAAGATTGAAATGAACAGTAGTGTGTGTAAAGCCAGTTAGGACAGCCTGACATACAGTAGGTATATAAGAAATACTATGTGTTTATATGTATTGGCATATTCTTTAGTGTGAAGGTTGTGTGATATATCATATTGGTAGTTAATTTTATATATGAATGTACTTTTTTTTGAGGTACTGGAGATTGAACCCAGGGGCATTCTATCTCCAAACTACACCCCCAGCCCAATTTTTTATTCTTTATTTTGGAAGAGTGTCTCACTAAGTTGCCGAGGCCTCACTAAGTAGCTGAGGCTGGCCGCGAACCTGGATCCTCCGGGCTCAGCCACCCAAGTACTGGGATTACAATGTGTGCCACCACGCCCGGCTATGAATGTACTTTTTAATGCTGCGTTCTGCGAAAAATGCTAAAAGAAAGTGCTGAAAATTGTTTCATATTATTTACTTGAAAGAGGTCTGGGGACCACATAAAACCACAGTGTTTTCTAATTTGGCATTTGCACATAGAGAATGTACATCATTGACTCTAAAGGCTTTGGGGATGTTGATCTGAAAGATACATAAAAGGAGACTATCTTATTTGGACTATTGTGCTTGCAACCTAGAGAAAAGCTATGGAGAGCTAAGGACATCTTTAGCAAGACAGGATGGAAAGATTTATTCTCAACTCCTAAATTATCAAAACAATATATTATGGAATCACCCATGTTCCTACCGTACATTACAGTGGATAAATTCACGATTCTCCAGTTATTCGTATTCAGATTTTCTAGGTTTGTAGACCTAGCTAATATATTTTTTTCTTTTGACATATCCAACATGGTCAGGAAACGTGCTTATCAGCTTTTGTTGAATGCATTAGGAAGATCCCAGCTTTCAATTCTGATGAAGGTAAATTTTACTCAAACTGTAAGGTAGGCCTGTGCTATGTCAGCAAAAAAGCATCTTAAATGTAAAATATCCCATTGCCATTTAGAACTTAGGAGTTTAAATGTGAATAGTAAATCATTCTCCACAAAAGGATGAGCTATTAAAATAACGATCTCCATAAAATTATAAAAATATATGCCTGCTAATTATCTGAATTCTCTTCGATATATTGTAGTGACATGGGATTGTGTACATTCTTTTGGAAGAAAGCCATGCGTGGAAGTCAGGGGATCTGGGAGTAGCTTCACATCTCCATGGTGATCATTCTTGGTTTTAGACACCTTTGGTCAGTAACATCATGAGGATCACAGAGGCAAGAAAAAGATAAATTTTCTCCAAAGTTCATGAATCTTTTAGAGAAAACTTAGAGGCATAGGAAAAAGGACAATAAATGCTTCTAAATGTTCACAGAAATAGCTTTTAGGTCTCATTTATATTGTGTCAGGCACTGAACAACAGCAATAAAAAACATTTTATATCCTTTTCAATAGATTCTTATGAATTCTAATCTCATTTTACAGGTGTAATAGAAACTGAGTCTTGGCCGGGCGTGGTGGCGCACGCTTGTAATCTCAGTACTTTGGGAGGTGGAGACCGGAGGATCCAGGTTCGCGGCCAGCCTCAGCTCGCTCTCTCTCTCCCTGTCTCTCTCTCTCTCTACCTAGTGAGGCCCTCCGTAACTTCGTGAGACCCAGTTTCAAAATAAAGTATAAAAAATAGGGCCAGGGGTATAGCGCGGAGGTAGAATGCCGCTGGGTTCAATCCCCAGTACCGCACAAAAAAAAAAAAAAAAAGGAAACTGAATCTTAAAGAGACTAAGAGATTCAAGATCACTGACAGGGAATGGCAACTCCAGGGTCTGATCTTAGGCAGCATGACTCCAGGGGCTGAGTGTTCCACCCTTTCCTGTGCTGTGCAGCTAGGACAGAGAGCCAGTGCAGCATCTTGTTCCAGAGTCAGGGTCTGTGGTCAGGTTGCCTGGGGCTTGTTATGTGGCCACTCTTCAATGAGAGCTCCAGCTACTTTTTGCCTCAGTTTTACTATCTGTAGACTTTAGATATTAATTGTGCCTCCTTCACAAAATTATAGTGAAGATTACATGCACGATGCTGAGTGTTAGCAACTCTTGTCATCAGCCCTAGTATTATTAGCACTAAGGTGACAAAATTGTTGACATAAAGGTCCTTACCTATCAGACTGTATGCCAAGTTGGAGATGTCCACAGAGGAAAATAATTGGAGAAGGGCAATCTCTGCAAGTCCCTTCTCACCTTGTTTACATCACTGCTGTGCATACTGAGCATACAGAATGGCTATCCTCAGATACTGAAGACAGTGCAGGAGCAGAGGTTGAGAGACAGAAGAAATAAAACATTTATTGAGAAACAATTGTGTATTAGAAGATAAGCTGGGTGATTTTACATGTTGGATCATTTAATCCTCATAGTGATCCTAAAAGATGAATATTGTCTCATTGGTCACGTGAGGAACTTCAGGTGCATAGGTTTTGAGACTTTTCCTAAGGTCACAGAGAATTCAAAGTAATACCAAGATTGAAACAGATAATGAGTAGTCTAGCTATCTACTGGGGTTGGTTGCTTTGTTCACAGTGTGCTTGCAAATATGTTATTTTTAAATTACTAAGAAAGATTACTGACATATACATATTGAAATTGGGCAAAAATTAGAAATATGATTCAAAAAGTATTGTTAATTCAAAATTCTTTTAAGCATACCATGCTTGAAAAATGGCAAAATAGGCTTGCAAACATAGTTGATATAGGCTATGTTCTAGGTATACTGATACTGACATATAAATGTATCAAGAAAAATATCTCATCACAAGATTTTAGAATTTTATGTCCATATTAGAGCTTTTCTATAAAATATTATTAGAAGACACAGTGAGAAAAATGTTCATTCTAATGCTTATAATAATGATTATAAATGCACACAGGCCCAGTGCTTTTAAGATCTTTCATTAGGTAAAAATGTTAGAATATAAAAAATATTTTATTACATTTTTAAAGAGAACCTGTTATTATTCAATGAAACCACAAATTTTGAGTAATGACTACATGCTTGTGTGCTATACTAGGACATTTGAAGGCCACACATTTTTCAACTTCCAAGGAAGCTGAATTTTGACAGAGTAGATTTGATTAAAAGTGATAATGACATATCTAGTAGCCTCGCTCAGTAGCATAATCCTTAAAATTTTTCTTTGTAGTATCTTATTAAGAAACACATTTTTGAGGTACAATTTCAGTAAATGAAACAGCAAGATTTAAAAGACCTCAGTTGAATAATCAAGAAAACACATTTGCATATATAATTATAAGCCATTCAAATTGGCAGTAAAGAATTAAAGGCAAAGAATTAAAAGAGCGGAAAGCACTAAAGACAGGGCTTTTGGTTTAGTGGGGTTTTGAGAATGGAAGAATGATCACCCCGACTCTGTTATCAGACATTTTCTTTCCAAATAATGAGAATTTCCAAGGAGAAAAATAGCTCTCCTGCTAAGAAGCTAGGTCACAGAAATAACAGAAAAACATAGCACGGGTCCTTAGTCTCAGCCCTAATTCAGTTTGACATCACAGGGACAGAAAAGAAGAATGAACGAACGCTTAGTAAAATAAAAGGACCAAATATATACAATTAAGGATGTGTTGACTTCATAACTGAATAAATCTAGCTACTAAGAATTGTTCTTTGAACAATTACTACTGGCCATTAACTATTCAAGAGCCCCAAGATAAGGTGACAAACTCAGGAGCTGTGGTCCTGGCCTCATAGATCCTATAGCAGGGACTTGAAGGCTGCTTTTGCTAAAAGCACGGACTTCATGTGGGCCTGCAGCTTTCTTGGTTGCTTCCTTAAACTTTGGGTCAGATTCTTGCTAATCATTTAAAGAATGTGTGTCTAAAAACTGATAATATAAGGTTGATTAGCCCTAAGTTTACCTAACCTTTCTCCTCCACCTTCAAGGCTGAAAACACCAAGAAAAGAGGAAGATGTGTTCAAGATTCCAGGCGTCTTGCAGGCAGATCACCCCATGACAGAAACTCCCCAACCAGGAGCCATTACCTCAGAACAAAACCCAGGCCGACCCCAAAGTGGGAACAATCATCTCATGTTGGGAACCGAATTGCCCCCTCAAGCAATGCCAGTTTCCCTGGAGCCAACAGAACCAGCCATGAGGATCTACCAGACCACAGCTTGACTAAGACTGCTTGGTTCTGCCTACTTCCTGCCGCCTTGCTTGTGTGCCTTCCTATATAATCCTGAAAGCTCTTGTCAGTACCTGGAAGACAGGCTTAGGACTCTGTCCCATTTTGCCCTAGGATGGCCACACTGAATAATAAATTCCTTTCTTGCATCTCTCACACTCAGTCTCTCTCTGATTGGACTGTCAGGGTTGCAAGTGTCCAAATCTGGTCTGTTGGGACTCCCGCCCCGAGTCAGGCCTCTGCCCCAGGACTCTGATAACAATGCTATAGTCAGTTTAGTGAGAGAGAGATTTCAGGCAACCGGAATAAATGTAAAATTAGCAGTGAAAATGGCGATTAAAGCTACAACCCGAGGATGAATAGGAATTAGGTGAAGTGACGAGGGCAGAATTTCAGGAAGAAGGGGATTGTGGTGCATCTGATAAAGGAAAAATGGCTGGGTGGCTGGAGCTCAGAGTTTTAGGGATGCTTCAGTGGGAGATGAAGCTAGACACCAGTGAGGATCAACACCTCTAAGATCTTGTTACCTCATTAAGTCCTTCTTTTTTCCCCTTCCTCCTCCTCTTCTTTCTCCCACCAATGAGGATTTTAGTCAAGATTCTAGAGGGCACCATAGTTGTATGGAGCACATACTTTAAAAAGAGGGCTCCACTGAGGCCAAAGAGGGACTGAATTTCCAAAGCATACCTGGGTGTGGCTAAGACATGATGTGTGGTGTGCAAGCTTAACTCTCACAGAACACACAGGCATGGCATGACACACCCAGGGTATCAGGGGCAACATACAGGCACCAGACACAAGGTGCAAAACCTGGGCATGACAGACAATGAGAAGATGCAATGCCTGCCACCCAGCTGCCCAGGCATGTCTTGACAACCACGTGGAGTACCTAGCAACCTGAGGATTATAAAAGTCAGCACCTGAGACTGAGAACTCCTAGCTACTCTGCCAAGGAGCCTTGCCACCTTGCCCTTCTGATCACTGAGGAGGCTGAATACTGACCTGGTAGCTCTGCTGGGAGCAGTCTGACAATTCCTTGCCTTCAGTTCTGATTGAGCACTGGTTAAGGTCAGGCCGGAAGACTCAGACCAGACTCACAACTGACCTGGGACCTGAGTCCCCGGCACAGCCAGCTGAGTTCAGAGGTCAATGAACTGTCTAACCTGCTTTCCACATTTTACTAATCTCTCTCCTCTCTTTATCTGCCCTAAAACATCATAAATTGTATGAAGTTTGTGTGGAGTGTTAACCAATAAAGAACCTATCTTGGTCATAATTGCAATAAATGTTCTTGAAACGTCTGAGACCAGGTTTTGTTTTCTCCAATCTAAGTCTGCTCAGAAAAATAGTCCAATGTGACAGGAAAGCATTTCACGTTTAAAATTCCAGGTATGCAGAAATGCAGTTAACCTCAACCTCTTCACTTAAGAGGTTCAAGTCCATGTTGCCCTTGGTAGCATAAAGCTTAAATAGTCACTTTCAGAACTTCTCAGTCTAATACAATATAAACACAACTCATTGGATGAGATCATAGAAGTTTAGATTTCATTCCTATAACCCATATCTGCTCCATGGGGCTTCTTCTACTGGCCCTTCATTGCTTCTCTGATTAACCTTGAATAGAAATAAGTCCTAGAGTCATTTTATGTGGCTATACCCTTCAAAGCTACAAAGTACCAAACCTTGTATTAGCAGAAGACTTCAAACTTCATTCAAGTCAGGAGTCTCCTTAGCTCAGTTTTATTACTTGCAGAAAGCTGCAGTAGAGAAGAACTTGTAGTATTGTTCATGGTCTCTTAGCATTTCCTCTAGCTTGCTGACTGTGCTTTTCATTTTTGGTTTACTTCTTTAGTGTTCAAAATGCATCAGAAGAACTGTCATTCAGTTGAACTCAGAGGAAAAGGGGTACAAGAGGACACTGGCATATGTGTGGGCCTTAAGGTGGAAGAGAGCTTGTTCCTACTTCTGAAATACAAATGACTTAACACTCTGATGCATAACGATTCAGGGGAAGGTTAAGAGCACAGCTTTGGTCATACAGGATTTAGAGAGCCATGTTAAGGAGTCCAGGTTATATTTTCAGAATGACAAATTATTAAAGTATTTTAAGCAGAAGTTATCAAGCATATTTTTATTTTAAAAGGATTGCTCTAGTGGATGAATTTACTAATCTAGTTGGATGGCAGCTACTTCAGACATAGGTGAGTACAGTAGACAAGTATACAGAAGGAAACAAAGAACAAAATTTTTCTTCTTCCCCCACACAAGGCAGACTAGCTAGAACTCTTTACAGAGGCTTCCCGTGGGCAGTTACAGAGAAACTCGGGGGGCATTTGCCAACAGTCCTCATGCCCCATGACTGAGCACAACTCCCTGCCACACCCAAGAGTGAGGCTCAGCCAGAAGCCAAGGGAGTTTGTTTTCAGGAAGTGCCTCTAGAATCTACTCAAGGAAGGGATTTATAAGAGTGGACAGACTCAGAAGTTAGCACCATTGGCTGGTGGCCTTTTTACTGCACAAACTTAAAATCTCATGCAGAACAAAATAACTCCCCCTACAAAGAAACAGATGACCTGTCGAAGGGCATTACGACTATTTATACTTGCACAAAAGAACCCCCAAACATCCCCTTCCCATCCAGTCCCAAAGCAGCTTCTACCCTTCCCCTGCCTATAATCACCCCTGCTACTGACTGGGGAGACAGAGTAGAGTCTCCTCTTGTCTTTCATGGTCCTCAATAAAAGATTTTTATCTTTTGCAAAAATAAAATAGACCAAAACTACCATAGGAGTGGCTTCTGTACACTTCCCGCAGTAAACCCTCACTCAGTATTTCTATATTGCCCTGGGCCATGGGAAACCATGACTTGGAGAGAAATGGACTTGTGATGTCACAGTGGAACTTGCTAACTTGGACAGTGAGGGGCTGGGGATGTAGCTCAGTGGTAGAGAGCTTGCCTAGCATGCAGGAAGCCCTGGGTTCAATCCCCAGTACCACAAAATAAAATAACATTTTGGATAATGAACTGCTTTTAGAAGAAATTGTTAATGAAATAGAGATCATTTAGTAAATGAGTAAGCTCAGCTGCTTAATTCTATATAAATTTGATGCCTATTTATATACTACTTAAGTACATTAGTTTCCTATTGTTATATCATTTTTTTTCAAACTTAGTGTCTCAAAAGAGCACAAACTCGCTGCCTTACAGTTCTGGAGGTCTGAAATACTTCTGGAGGTTCTGAGGAGACTCCCTTTCTTTGTCTTTTCAGCTGGTAGAGGCTGCCTGTGCTGCTTCTCCCCAGACTCCTTACTCTTACCATAGCCATTGCTACCTCTGGCTTCCTGCCTCTCCTTCTACCAACCTCCATCTCACTGCCTCCCTCTTACAAGTATTCTGTGATGACACTGGGCACATCTGGATAAACCGGGTTCTTACCTCATTGCAGTATCCTTAATTAATCACATCCGTTCTTAATTTCAATTTTAAATGTATCAGCTTTGTTGCTGTTAACTTATTCTGTGTGTATGTGGGGGGTACTGGGGATTGAACCAGGGATATTCTGCCTCTGAGCTACACCCACAGTCCTATTTTATTTTTTATTTTGAAACAGGGTCTCACTAAGTTGTTGAGGACCTTGCTAAGTTGCTGAGGCTGACAGCAAATCTGCAATTCTCCTGTCTCAGCCTCCCAAGTACTGGGATTACAGGCGTGTGCCACCACACCTGGCTTTAACTTATTCTTAATGTCAAGAATTTCAGTTAGAATTTCAGTTTTTATTTAGTAGAATACCTGATACTCTCAAGAAAGTACAAGCCTGAATGGATAGGAAATTTCAAAATAGTTTCTCTCTGTAACCATTCCTAAAGGACTTCTATAAACTCAGTATCCAAAGGAGGAATTAAAACAACATGTAGCCAGCGTGGTGGCGCACGCACTCTTGTAATCCCAGTGCTTGGGAGGCTGAGACTGGAGGATCTGTGTTCCTGGCTAGCCTCAGCTACTTAGTGAGGCCCTCCACAACTTTGCAACTTAGTGAGACCCTGTTTCAAAATAAAGAATAAAAAATCGGGCTGGGGGTGTAGCTCGGAGGTAGAATGCCCCTGGGTTCAATCCCTGGTATCGCCAAAAAAAAAAAAAAAAAAACCATGTAGAACAATCATATGATTAACAATAAAGTAATTGTTAAAAATTCTAAAAAAATGTAGAAAGACTTTAACACTTCTTTAAGGTAAAAAAAATGCAGGATCTCATTTATATGTTGAATTATGAAAAGTTTAACTTGAAATGGAGTGGGAGGTGGAGGTAGGAAGATGTTGGACAAAAAATACAAAATTTCATTTAGAGGATTAAGTTCAAGAGAGCTGTGTTGTACTACATGTGACTGTAATTAATAATGATGTATTATATTCTTGAAAATTGCTGAAAGGAGATTTTTATGAATTCTCACCATAAAATAAGCTTTACTTAGCCATTCCACAATGCACTTCAAAAACAACATGTTGTAAACATGGTAAATACATACAGTTTCTTTGTCAATCAAAATAAGTTAAAAATAAAGTTTCTTTAAAGAAGTAATTGCTAAGACTGTCAAATTAGTTGAGGAGCTTTAAAGTAATTCAGATTGATTAAAATTCAGTATCTCTAAAGTACAAACCAGGTGTCTAGTGGGGTGGGTGTATTTGCAGGATGGATAATAGAAAAAAGCAAGTTATGCCATGAGTTTCATAGTCGTTAAAGCTGGAAGACTGTGATGTTATGATATTCTAATTTTGTATAGATTTTGAATTTTCTATAAAAAAGCGTTCTCAAAAAGCAACAGAACAGCACTTTCAATTCTAATGACTTCCAGGTTTAGAAACTAACGAGTTACATTATGACATAGGATTTAATTAATTTGCATTGGATCCTAAAAGAAGAGAAACTGCTTTTTATCTGTAGAAAAAGCATACGACATACTTGGACAAGAATCCTTGTACTGGTTTGGTGATGGCTATGCAAATAGCACCACCAAGCTGATATTATGAAATAGAAAAGAGAGAGACTAAAAAGGAGAGAAAGAAAGAGGAGGTAATCTTCTAATTACACAAACAGAATAAACTCAATTTTCATTAAGTAGCTTCATATCATATTTTCTATGTGTACCTAATTTTAAATAGCATAAATACTTAATTATTTTAGGGCATAATGGGGATGGGTCACAAATTCACAATTCCTAATTAACAATAGAGACAGTATTTCATAAAGCTATGCTTGGAAACTTGCTAGTAACAGGGGAACTTCCACTTCACTCATAAAATTGATCAATTAATAAAAATATAGAATTTTAAAATCTATTAAATTCTTCACTTTAAATGTTTTTGTTTCATCTGAAGAAGCTGTATTTCTTACAATAACAAGTCACATTTGTAATATCAAAAATCAATTTGTCAAAGATATAACCTTAAATTCTAAATTAATGAACAGTTTAAAAAAATGCTCAAGTATATTTTGACATTTCCAGGTTTCCTGCTTCCCTCATACCACATTAAACATTAAACGTGCAACATTTCACGTGCCCATGTCCTTTTTACCTCTCTTGCAAAAAAAGCTTGCCTCTGTTTACTCAAGAGGAAACAAGTTAAAAACTAATGGGAGAATTTTCTCCCCTTATCTTTTTCTCTTTTTCGGTAATTATCATAACAATTTTAGATAAGTTATGGTGAAACTCACCATTATTCCTATAATACTCTTTTTTTTTGCGGTACCGAGGATCGAACCCAGGGGCATTGTACTTCTAAGCTACACCCCCAGCCCTATTTTTTATTCTTTATTTTGAAACAGGGTTTCGCTAAGTTGCAGAGGGCCTAAGTACCTGAGGCTGGCTGCGAACCTGGATTCTCCAGTCTCAGCCTCCCAGGTACTGGGATTACAAGCATGCGCCACCATGCCCAGCCATGGTACTCTTTTTGGTTAGCAGTCTGAATTTAAATTCATTTACTCCATTTAATATAACTTTGTATGCCTATTTGTACAACATCTAGGTATATTAGTTTCCAGTTGCTGTTATAACAAGTTACTTCAAGCTTAGTGTCTCAAAAAAACACAATTTTAAGGTCTTACAGTTCTGGAGGTCTGAAATGCAAAACAACCAAGCTGCACTGAAGTCAAGGTGTCAGCAAAGCTGCTTCCTTCTAGAAGTTCAGAGACGACTCAATTTCTTTGCCTTTTCTGCTTCTGGAGGTCACCTGCATTTCTTTTCTCCTGGCTCCTTACTTTTACCACAACCATGTCAACTTTTGCTTCCTACCTGTCCTTCTACCAATGTTGATCTGGCTGCCTCCCTTTTATAAGTATCATGTGATGACATTGGGCCCATCTGGATAACCCCGGGTTCTTGAGTCCCTGTAATAATCCTTAATTAATCACATCTGCAAGGGCCTTCTGCCATTTAAGATAACATACCCTTTCTGGAATTAAGGCATGGATTTCTTCAGGAGACCATAATAGAACTAGCTCAAAGAGTAAGTAGAAACACACTCAAAACTGATATTGGGCTGGGCGTGGTGGCGCACGCTTGTAATCCCAGTACTTTGGGAGGCAGAGACTGGAGGATCTGGGTTTGCGGCCAGCCTCAGCTCTCTCTATCTTTCTCTCTCTCTGTCTCTGTCTCTGTCTCTCTCTCTCTCTCTCTCTCTCTCTCTCTCTCTACTTAGTGAGGCCCTCCGCAGCTTCATGAGACCCGGTTTCAAAATAAAGTATAAAAAATAGGACTGGGGGTGTAGTTCAGAGGTAGAACCCCTCTGGGTTCAATCCCTGGTACCGCAAAAAAAAACAAACAAACAAACAAAAAAAACTGATATTGGAAGGTGAATCAGGTAATTCCACCAAGTCTGATATGTAGTTTTTTCCTACCAGAAGGAATAGAATAATCATTTTACAAGAACACACACACACACACACACACACATACACACAAACATACACACACACACACACACACACACACACACACAAAGATGGTTAAGTTTTTTGGGCAGTAAATAATTTAAAAATTGGTAGGTGTTTTGATGATAGCTAGAGATAGAGACTGACTTGCTCTGAGTTATCTAGAAAATTGTCTGAACTCCTCACTCACATTTAGCATTTTCATTTAACTTTCTTGTTTTAGAAAGGAAAATGATGTGTTCTCTCTACAGCTTTAGAAACCAAATTCCTGCATCTAGGGTTAGATGCCATCTGTGAGAGTTTTGTAGCTTAGGGGCAAACATTTCACCTTGAGCTGAGAAAGGGTATATTGATGTGTAAAATAAAAATATTAGTATGGATTAAGAGATTTTTATTTGTATTTTTAATGATCATATTTTTGGCAGTTTTCTAATTAGTCAGTGCAAATGTGCGCTAATCTAATTAGAGCACATGTAAAATTGCGAGGTGATCACAGACTTTTCATATCCTGGAAACTGTTTTGACATTTGTAAAGAGGGAGAGCACATATGCTGTTTTCCCTGTAAATAGATTTGCCCACATTGTAGGAATTTAGAAACTGTGACCTCTGGGACAATATGCTTCCAATTATATGATGGAAATGGCTGTTATTACAGGCAAGAATTAATCTTACTAGTCTTGTCTGACATCTTTAACTTGTAGAGAAAATAAAAAAGTCATCCTCATTTTCTCTTTTTTATGTATCAGAGGTTTTCTTTTCTTTTATGTGATCTATGACGGATATACACTACTATGTAGCCTCAATGTATTATTTTTAAAACTGTTGAGGCCTCAGAGGTGTTTAAATTACAAAACCATCAACTAAAAGCATTTTCCTATAGAAATGTGCACAGGTGGTCTGTATTGTATGGTGCCAAAATGTTTACAGAACTTATTTCTTATTAAAGAAACTGCTGATAGGCTCATGTGGACAGTGAATATAATCCACTTAGCAATTAAATGTTTTCTTTATATTGTACCTCTTTTCCATAGCAATGTTCTAACTTCCAGATCAACAACTAACACACTAACAGAACTTTGATTTTTTTTTTTTTGTGGTACCTGGGATTGAACCCAGGGGCATTCTGCCTGCAGGCTATGTCCCCAGCCCTATTTTTTTATACTTTATTTTGAAACAGGGTCTGACTAAGTTGTGGAGGGCCTCACTAAGTAGCTGAGGCTGGCCGCGAACCCAGATCCTTTGGTCTCAGCCTCCCAAGTACTCATATTACAAGTGTGCACCACCACGCCCGGTTCTGATTTTTTTTTTTTATTAGCTGTTTTCATTTAACCGAACTTCCATTTGTCTCTGAACCTAGACCTAATTACTCCAATTCCTTCAGGACAAATTTCCTAGGCTGAGTACTTTTCTCTAGGGTCTCTGACATCTTTTCTACACCTTCACAAAACAGTTCCATACATACTTGTGGGAAGTATATTTTTACTTCCCTTTCTCCTCTACACTGTAAGCCCTTTGAGGATTAGGAATATATCTTACACCTTTAATTTCCTAGCATATTGTTTGACATAGAAAATATGTGTTGACACAGTAAATATTTGGTGAATGAATAAATTCATATAGTTTACAATAAATGAGAACTTCCTACTTTCATTTAGTAGGATGACCCAAAAAGTTACAAGCCAGGTGTGGTGGTAATGCCTGTAATCCCAATACTTGGGAGGCTGAGACAGGAAGATTGCAGGTTCAAGACCAGCCTCAGCAACTTAGTAAAACTCTCAGCAACCTAGTGAGACCCTGTTTCAAAAAAAAATAAAATAGAAAAAGGGTTGGGGGTATAGCTTGGAGGTAGAATGTCTCTGGATTCAATCTCCAGTACCACAAAAAACAAACAAACGAATAAACAAAGGTTTCAGAAATATTTTCTTAGGGATAGAGAGAAGTAAAACTTCAAGAGAATCTCAAAATATAATCAAAATATATTCATTCCCTTTGACAGAGTGTGCATTGGTATAAGAGCCCTGCACCATGGGAATACAGATTCCCAAGGTGGACTTTAGTCTTATCACATCCATCAATTTCCATTTTTCAAGCTCCCTCGATAAATTTTAAGACAAATCCTCCAATCCCCCCTCCAGCTTCACCAACTCTTCTTCTACTTTCACACATGAAAATTTAAACTCTCTTTTCATTTTTATTTATATGTGGAATTTTTATACTTTTATTGGTGTATTATAGACTCACATCATAATGTAGTTCATATTGATAGTGATATACATGCACACAGCACTTAGTAGGTTTTCCCCGGCTCTCTCCCCACTCCCCCTCTTCCCCATACCGGATATTGAGATTGACATTGTTATTCTCACGTATGTACATATGTCAATGGAATCGATTCCTTCATTGATTCCTCATTCTGGCTGTTACTCAGAGTAATCCATGAGAGCCTCTCAAAATTTAGTTGCCTGTGCTCTATCACCAAATTTCAGTAGTAGAAAAATCGGCAGCTAATTTTGTTGCCCATTCAGGACTGAGAACTATTGAGTGCCTCACAGTGGGACCCTAGGATTAGCAACATCGCTTGCATCACCTGGAGCTTGATAGACATACAGCATCTGACCTTGCCAAAGATCTCCCCAAACAATAATATTTATTTAAAAAATTCTCTTTGTGTCTTATACTTGCACTAAATAAATTTGAGTTGTATTGCACTACATTTTTATCAAACTACTAAAATACATAGCAAGGGTGAGATATCTACTGAGGTCATCAGGAAAGTTCTTCAAAGAGAGAAGAGAGCCTGTAGACACATAGATTCTGGAGTCAAATTCCCTAAATTCTAACCCTTACTAGTCCTGTTGCCTTGATCCCACTACTTGTTATGCCTAAGCTTCAGTTTACTGCATTAACATAGAGGTAATGATAATACCAAACTCATAAGGTTGCTGTATTATTTGGCACAGATAGGGTCCTCATAAAAGTAATTATTGCCACTACTTTTAAGTGAACTTGGATCTGAAAAAGAGGTGGAAAATATTCCCTTTGGCTCATTATTGCCTTGGATAAGCACAGTCTTCAATAGGGGTACATACACTCCTGCCAGTAAAAAAAAACAACAACAACAAAATCCTTCCAGACAGAATATAGAAACCATTAATTTTAAGGGCAACATTTCCAGAACCTCAAGACCCATATGTATCCATTTTTAGTTCATCTAAAATTAAAATTTGCTGTGCCTGTAAGGGTGTCTGGGCTTTGCCTTTCCTTTTCCAACGTGTTTTCTACAAAGGTCCCCCTCCCAAATTAAAAAAATCTAAACCTGCCAGGCATGGTGGTGCACGCTTGTAATCCCAGTACTTTGGGAGGCGGAGACTGGAGGATCTGGGTTTGCAGCCAGCCTTAGCTCTCTCTCTCTCTCTCCCCCTGTCTCTCTCTCTCTCTCTCTCTCTCTCTCTCTCTCTACTTAGTGAGGCCCTCCGCAACTTCGTGAGAACTGGTTTCAAAATAAAGTATAAAAAAT
>PVJS01030589.1:0-23990 GCA_004027185.1 Glis glis | reverse complement strand
GTATAAAAAAAAAATAGGGCCGGGGGCATAGCGCGGAGGTAGAACGCCCCTGCGTTCAATCCCTGGTACTGAAAAAAAAAAAAAAAAAAAGAATAAAAAATAGAACTGGGGGTGTAGAATGCCCCTGGGTTCAATCCCCAGTACTGCAAAAATAAATAAATAAATAAATAAATAAAATAAATTAAAAAGTAAAAAGGCAGCCGGGCGTGGTGGCACATGCTTGTAATCCCAGTACTTGGGAGGCGGAAACCGGAGGATCCGGGTTCGCGGCCAGCCTCAGCTACTTAGTGAGGCCCTCCGCAACTTCGTGAGACCTAGTTTCAAAATAAAGTATAAAAAATAGGGCCGGGGGTGTAGCTCGGAGGTAAAACACCCCTGGGTTCAATCCCTGGTACCAAAAAAAAAAAAAAAAAGTAAAATGCTGGGCGTATAGCTTGGAGGTAGAACACACCTGGGTTCAATCCCCAGCAAATACTAATACTAATAATGATAATGATGATGATAACAAAAACATGCTTTTCATTTTCACTATAATTTAGTCTAACTATTTAAGAATGGTTAACTCATTAAGACTTAAGTGTCAGATAAAGAAGTTTTTTTCTTTTAATATTCAGATGATTGTGTACTTAGAAATTCTTCTGTTTCAATTGCATATGGTTCAAGTTATAGTTCTACTTGATTCCACATCATTGAAGTGGAGGAGGTAGAAATTTTTCAGAGAAAGTATTTTCCATTCTAGATTAACAGAGCTACTACATAGATCAAACAATAGGTCAATGTATCTATTCTACAAGTTCATTTGATGCATGCAAAAGTTCTCTAAAATATTCTTGTGATTACCTAACATTGCATATACTATCCAGCTATCTGGACCAATAAAATTTAAAGTGTTTGTGTATGCGAAGTGGGGAGAAAAGAAATGAATCTTAGTACAAAGAATATGCATATCAAATGCCATCGATCATATACAAAAGACATGATTTCACTCTTGACAGATGTTAGAAAATTTTGTTGGGAAAATTCGATTGCTATTGTATATTAAACTACCCAGTACAGCTCAACTACTCATGGATTTATTGAAAATCTTTTGTGACAGGATTTAGAAAGAATATTTTCCACTTATTCTCTTCCTGTCCTCAATATCCATTTACTTCTCAATCCTCTTTCATTTGTTTTATGCCTGCACGGTTCCACTGAAATTGCTCATTTCCAGCCTCTAAAGAATCTCTAATAGTCAAACAAAAGGGCCTATTTCAGTACTATCACCTTAGAAAACAGACATGGAAGCTCTCCCCTCAATTCTATCCGTTCCTATTCTCAAACTTTTTATTTTTTTCTTTCCATCTTAACTATTGCACTACCTGCCATATAGAATACACTGTCTTCAGGTATCTTTGATTCAACTTTCCCACAGTTATAATATAGCATTTCTAACAACCTTGCCTTGGCCATACTACTCTCCAATTCAAAGTCCTCCAAGGAATTCATGCTGCCATGAAGAGAGCGACAATATTCTCATCCTTGTGGCACATAGGTCTTTTCTGATACAACTTCTGCCTTTCTTTTCAATCTGATACTTCACACTTCTGCACATACTATGTTCATGAACATAACTTACTTATTCCTTTGGCTTGACCTTTGCACATAGGGGCTTCCCTGCCTAGAATGTCCTCCCTTTACTTTATTGGTGCAGAGGTTTCTTACCACCCTTGAAAATTACAGAAGAGCAAAAGTTACCTAGATATCTTTCTCCAAGTAGCGTCTCTGGACATCTATATACTTATACTATCTTCTCAGTTATAGCAGACATTTATTGTACAATATTTTTAAAAGTTTTTCCCTACTAGTTATAAATATTTCATAGGCAGAGACTTTGCCTCACATATTTTTATCCTCAAATATCTACCTTAAGTGAATCTTAGGAAATAAGAAATCTTAGTTGCACTTTGTATTTGTTATTTCATAGTTTTTGAAAGGATTTTATAAAGACTTTTTTGCTATTGTATGTTTCATTACTCAGTGAAACATAATTTTTCATGAGTTAATTTAGACCCTTCTTGAAATTATTTATATATATAATATATTGTCATATATTATTACATATTAATTTTAGATGTCCTTCAGGGCCATTTATTTAACTTTACCCTTTTATTGGTGCATTGTAATTATACATCATAATGAAATGTAGTGTGACAGGAATGTCCATGCACACAGCACTTGGTGTGTTTCTCTCCAGATCCCATTCCTTTCCCTCCCCTTCCCTGTACATATCATTGAGATTGATATTGGTAATTTCATATATGTACACAACATTATTTAAACTGTTACCTTCATTATGTCTCTATCCCCCCTCCTACCTCCCCTAAAGCCCCTCCATCACTCCATTGGAGTTTCTACTCCTTTATCTGAGGTCTCTTTTGTTACCCAGTTTCTCTTTAGCTTTCATATATGAGAGAAAAAACTATTCACTTTCTGAGGCTGGCTAATCTCATTTAGCATAATATTTTCTAGTTCCATTCATTTTCCTGCAAATGCTATAATTTTGTTCTTTTTTATGAGTGAGTAGAATTCCATTTTGTGTATATACCACAGTTGTGTAATCCATTTATCTGTTGATGGACATCTAGGCTGGTTCCATAATTTGGCTATTGTGAATTGTGCTGCTATAAACATGGATATGCATGTGTCACTATAATATTCTGATTTCAGTTCCTTTGTAAAGATACCCAGAAGTAGTATAGCTGGCTCATATGCTTTTTTTCAGTGAAGTATTTTAGACATTCAGAAAAGTACAGAAAATAATAGTATTTATTCAACCTTCATCAAATCTTAAGATTTTGAAAATTAGTTACTATCAATTTTAAAAGAAGTAAAATATTAGAAATGCATTAGGTTCCCCTCAGTATACTTCTGCAGTCTCTTCCCCTTCCTCCCTTTCCAGCAGTTCTACCAGTCTGATTTGATGATCACATTTTCTGCTATGTTTATCATATGCATTCCTTATTTCTGTTAAAGTACCTATTATTCCATCTCTTGGTGCTTTGCCTCTGAAGAAATCTATACAGGAAATCCTTTTACTTTTCTGTATTACACTGTCAGTATTTCTAAAGCCAGAGATTTAGCTGGTAAGCAATTATTTTTAGGTAACTCATGGTAGACGTTTCATCTAAGAGCTGTTTCCTGTCCAGAAATAAAATCTAGTTTACATGGAATTGGTGCTTTCTTCAAGTACATTCTTCCCTTTTGTTCTACTTTGTTATTTTACTGGGAGATTATTACCTAACCTTTCAACTTTCCTGTGTCAATGGAAACTTCAGGCCTCTACCTTCACAAATAACACCTGTTTTTCCCTATGAATAGTGCCAATTATGCTTGGCCATTTTCAATGTTGATGAAATATCTTGGGAAAAGATAGAAGTTCTACAAGAACTATAATGGAGAATGATTTGCTTATTCAAATACATAGCACCTAGTACATGACAGACCATATATTAGGCATATCTAATATAATAATTAACAGAAATGACACAGTTACTGCCCTTTAAGAAGCTTGGACCCTGGTTTGGGAGATAGAACAAACACAAAACAAACAAGCAAAAATGTATTAAGCCATGGAAATAATGGCAAATTCTAAAAAGTCCTATAAGAAGAATCAAAGTATCAGAGAGACAAAATGAGATAAGAGGATTACATTAGATAGGGGAGATAGTAAACCTCTGTTCAGAGGAGGGAACATTTAAATTGAGACTTAAAGATAGAGACACAACTAGCCAAGAATGGCAGAGAAGAAGACAATGGCCAGTGTGAAGGCTCGAGTCAGGATTGCACTTGGTGTGTCTACCCAGAGTGATCAGGACTTAAAAGGGTGATTCGTGGCTCCTAAAATGCAGAGGCAAAGTTTGCCACCAGACCGTAGGTTCCTTTGTTTCCTCTTTGACATATACATTTCCAGTGAATTAGGATATTGTCACAAACAATAATAGCACAATTCCACATTTTTCTAAATCCATATGAGAAAACAAAACTCAACAAAAAGATGCTATAGACTATTGCTGACAAATGAGTATCCTAAGATCTACACATAGCCTATATCCATGTAACCTCAACTCTCCCTCCTACCCTTCTTCTCTATTCCCTTCCCTTCCTTACTCTTATGGAAAGCCAAATCATAATCAAAGATTATTCCTTAAAATAGAACCCTGAAGCCAGGCATGGTGGCGCATGCTTGTAATCCCAGTACTTGGGAGGCTGAGTCAGGAGGATCGCAGATTTGTAGCCAGCCTTAGCTACTTAGTGAGGCCCTCCTCAACTTAGCGAGGCCCTGTTTCAAAATAAAGAATAAAAAATAGGGCTGGGGGTATAGCTCAGAGGTAGAGTGACCCTGGGTTTAATTGCCAGTACTGCAAAAAATAAAATAAAATAAAATAAAATAGAATCCTGAAAAGTTGTATTGGGTATAACAAATATTTATCATCATCACACTAAAATATTTCAGTAGTCCACGTTGGCTGTTTACAGCTCTGTGCATCCATCCATCCTGAAATCCTCAAAATATCAACACCAGAGACCCCTTTCCCAGGCTCAGATAGAAGTTCAATATTCATGGTCAGTGATCACATTGTTGATTTTCCCTTTTCTAAATTTCCATAGCAGGACACTAGCCCTTCCAATGCATGCGTTCTTCAGCATGCTTTAGCAGTCAATACAATGAAATGAAAGTGAATTAAGTCAATACGAATAAATAAAGCCATTTCTTTTCCTTATATTAATTTTTAAATATCTCTTTTCTACATATTTAGTTGCTTCTTTTGCAAATCTTTGGGTTAATTTTGTATATCTATATTCCACACCTTTAGCTGTTTCTTTTGATATCCAGATCTTTGAGGCTAACATTATTATCTTTCCAATTCTTTGCTGACAGCTCCCTATAGCCACTAGGTACTGACACTGCCCCCTGACCCTTGATATCCATTTGGCATATGGTTAATGTTATTCATATCCTTAGTATCAGTACAGCCACGCATTTTGTCATCTCTCTTTTTTAACTTTGCTTCTCAGACTAAGGAGAATAATTTTACTTGCCTCTTTTAGGGTGAAAACTACCTTAACATTTTAAATTTTCTTCTCTGAAACATTTGAAATCAATATCTATAATGACTAAAGTTTTATTCAATTGTTTGTTGAATAAATGCAATAGCATGATTGATTTGGTATGAAAAGAGGGAATAAACCTTGGGTTCTATTTTCATGATTTATTTCTAATAACACATGTAATTTAGGTCTAGGACAAGCAACATAATTTGTGAGGTCCAGTCAAAAAACCAAACCAAACCAAAACAAACAAACAAACAAAAAACAGGACTGTTGCTTAAAATAATGACAAAATTATGGGCTATACACACAATGGGATTCTACTCAGCAATAAAGAAGAACAAAAAAATTACGTCATTTGCAGGAAAATGGATGGACCTGGAGAACTGTATGTTAAGTGAGATTAACCAGTCATAGAAAGTGAAGGGTCTTACGTTTTCTCCCATATGCAGAAGCTAAGGAGTAATTATGATATAACAGGAAGTTTAGATAATGGAGAAGAAACTCCAGTGGAATGAGGGAGGTGGTCTAGGGGAGGGTGGGGTGATGAGGGAGAATTAATGAAGGAAACACTTCCATTGATGTTATGTACATATGTAAGAATACCAATGTCAATGTCAGTATCCTGTGTGGGGAAGGGGAGAGGGAAGGGAACGGGGGAAAGCCCACAGAATGCTGTGTGCATTTATATCACTATCACTGTGGACTACATTATAATGAAATACTACAATGCACCAATAAAAGTAGAAGAAAATGAAAATTTTGAATAGGGCAAAAATAGAACCTTAACCAAGCATGGGACCAATATTTGAGCATGGGGTCCTGTGGGGGTGCACAGGTTGCATGCCCAGGAAGCTGGCCTTGTGTAGGTGTTTGGAGTTGATGACAGCTGAAAATAACTTTATAAATAAATTTATGTTACAAAGAGCTTGTATGAGACAACTTCATAAATACAGTTTTAGACATGAAATAGTACTTAAATGAACATATACAATTAAATGAACATATACAATTGGTGCACTATATCTATGCCTTTGGCACAGGGTATTGTGGTGAGTAGAGATATGTAGTTAATAAAATGCTACTTTTAATTTCAAGTTTATCACTCACATTGGTACAATGCGTTTGTTTAGCCTGAGGACTTAGAAGCAGATTTCTTGGGTTCTAAAACCTGGTCCTATACACTCTACTAAGCTGTAGGTCATTGGGCACATTTGCTTACATTTCTGTTCTTCATTGTGTGCATGAATAAGGATGAGAACAGAGAATCTATTGCAGAGGTTTGTTGTGCAGATGATTATATTTCAAGTCCTTTGAAGAATACCTGGTATGTAGTAAGCAAAGATTTAAAAAAATGATTTTATTTCACTTTTTTTAGTGTTTGCTTTAGTGTTTTCAATATCTCAGACATAGTGACTTTGTGTGTGGGGGGAAGTGATTACTAGGAATTGAACCCAGGAGCATTCTAGCTCCAAGCTATACCCCACCATCCCTTTTTATTTTTTGTTTTGAAACAGGATCTCCCTAGGTGCTGAGAGTCTTTCAACATTGCTGAGGCTGGTCTCAAACCTGAGATCCTCCTGTCTGAGCCTTCCATGTACTAGGATTACAGATGTGTGCTACCTACACAGCTAGTTTATTGTCTTTGATGGTTATAAATTCATGTCCATTATAATATGAAAAATATTTCCTGATTTTTTTATGGAATTACAAGTTTGATAGTGGATGAGACATTCAGCTCATGATACTAGAAATGAATATTTTCCCTACAAGAACATTGAAAGGGATTTTGTTTTTAAATCTTTTCTTTACATTTTCCCCATCACCATTTGGCTTTATTTAAAATCAGCGATCTGAGCCGGGCTTTATTTAAAATCAGCGATCTGAGCCGGGCATGGTGGCACATGCTTGTAATCCCAGTACTTTGGGAGGCGGAGACCGGAGGATCCGGATTCGCGGCCGGCCTCAGCTCTCTATCTCTCTCTCTCCCTGTCTCTCTCTCTCTCTCTCTCTCTCTACTTAGTGAGGCCCTCCGCAACTTCGTGAGACCCGGTTTCAAAATAAAGTATAAAAAATAGGGCCGGGAGTGTAGTTCAGAGGTAGAACCCCTCTGGGTTCAATCCCTGGTACTGAAAAAAAAAAAAAATCAGCGATCTGAATAACCTGGTTAATAGAGCAATTCAGTTAATCATGTTACAGTTAATAAGTTACATAATTTTAGAATCCAATCCAATTCAATATTAGCATTTCAGGCAGTCTTAAATTCATGTAAAGGCAAGCTTATTTGGAAGTAAGTCTTTCTGATTAATGGAACTTGCTTTTATTTTTGCATTAGTCACTAATAAAGCTTGTTATAATATAAATTATATTTATAGTATTTAACAATTTGTTTTGTGTTTTATGGAAAAGATATACTGATTTATGAACTATAAATCCTACCATCATCAAATGACCTCTGAAATATTTAATTTAAACATGAAATTTAGTACTTTATCAAATAATAACCGTTCTTTTGACTAATACTACTAGTACATTTATTTTAACTAGGTTTACTTAAGATAGTTTCTAAGAAACTATTTATATTAAGCAATATGGTCTTAAGAAGAAAGCTGTAATCAGATATATAGTTCTAAGTAAGAATGTCAGAAAACTTGTAGGATAGCCTTTTGTTTGTTGTGAAAGTTGAAAAAAATTAAAAGCTTTACTCTTGAACTTATGACCTAGCTTTCTAACCATATAATGTGCTCAACTCCTTCTCTCTGACATGGCTTTTACTATATAAAATCCATATTAAATCTCTTTTTCTCATATTAGACAGTATTACTGAAGTCTTCACTAACATCTACGTGACCAGTTTTGGCCCTGTCTCAGACACAGATATGGTGAGTTTTTTATTCAATAGTATTTTTTTCTTCATATAATGGGAAGTGGGAGTAATTTAGAATAAAGAAGTATTGTACTGCTACTGAATTTTATATCTCTCTCATATCTAATTATTCTACCCAGATACGCAGTTAAAGAGTTGAAGATGATAACCTGTTTGTGCTATGTGACACAGTACCAGCTTGAGTGGTCAGATTATCCCTTCATTTTTTATATTATTTTCAAAATCTGTCTGCCTAGCTACAGTGTGGTAAATAATTAAGGTCTAAATAAAAAACAATCAGTTACCCAGAGCAATTTTCTAGTATTAATTAAGGCACCTGTTTGTACTTCTATAAGGCAGCACAGCTTTATATGCAAATACTTCTTACAGAATGTGGTCATGGTCAGTGATATGCATGAAGAGATTCCAGTGGGCACTGAGCAAGGTGAGTGCCTTGTCCTGCAATCTGCATACATAGCAGGCATGTGTAAATCAATCCAAAGAGCTAGAGTGTTCATATTCTTGGATTCTGTGGAACTTATATTTGTTTATTTTTCCTTTAAAATGAGATGAATAGGAGAGAGAAATTGCTCTGGTATGCTAGAAACAAGTGGGCTAGGGCCATCCAAAGACAAATCCTTGTTTATACATGAAAATTTTAACAATAAGTTCTCCATTTCTACTGCTAACTATAGTGCTCTTTAATGCAAATTTTTGTTGAAATAATATTGCGTTCAATAGTATGTTGTAAGATTCTGCCACTTCCTCCAGCTGACACCTGCCTGACTTTACATTTCCCCTGATGCACATATATCTCATCCTGTGCTGTCTCCTTGGCAAGCTTGTGACACACAAACTCCTTCACCCCTCAGGCATCCTCTGCTCCAGGGCTCAATGTCTCTTTAGAGATCCATCTTCTTTATGGCCCAGGGAATGAACACTAGAGGAGATGGCCTTGTCCCTTTTTTATCCTTTCACCCTGCACCAAGTCATCTCTCCCCAATTTCTTTCCACTCTATGACAACCCAAGAGGGGAGTTGACAAGTTTGGGGAATTTCCATCTGCATAAATGAGGAAAAGAATGTTTTTTTTTTTGCAGGCACTCATAAATATTATTAGTCATTTTATCAGGGACTCCTTGCCTTCCCAATAGAGAGAAGAAATGCTACTTTTATCATGAATAATAGGCTTCTTCTCCTATCAGAACTACTCTTCTTTTCTTACATTGACCTGTGTGGCTGAAAATATGAGTGGCCATGGGGTGGAGGGGTGATACTCACCTTTGGGGAGGTGGTTCATAGCATATACTATCAGGTATTTAAATTTCTTTCAAGTTTAGAAAGTGAAGATTTATACCCCCACACACATACATCTCTGTGTAGTTCTGGGTCTTAGGTACCATTCTGGAGGAGAGAAAACCAAAACCCAAAACAAAACAAAAACTGTTCAACATAACCCTTTCTTCTCCCTTGCCTTATCTTACATTTTGACCTGATTTTTTCCCCTGCTGGGGATTGAACCCCATGTTTCACACATGCTAGGAAATTGCTCTATCACTGAGTTACACTCTTAGCCCTTGCCGTGAAATATTAGTCTACCTTTTTCCATACATCAGTTTAAGTGTGCAGAACTTTCAAGTGATGACAAAGACATATTTAGCAATAGCACATATTTTAAATACTATTGGTTGGCTGTAAAATAATCTTGTCTTCCTCCCAAAATTAGAGAAATACAGTGAGAATAAACACCTAACCTCTATGTAGAATCAAGTGGGGGAGAATCAGAATTTTATCAATTACATAAATGCTGGCACTTACCTGATTGTTTTTGGTGTCTTATCACCAGCTAAAATAGAAAGTGAAAGGGTATCAGATCCCAAAGCATCAGTAAATTTACAATGCTATAGCTTTGTGGGTTAAAAATATTAGTAGCAGCAGTTACTGCATTGATTTTTTTACTTTAGTTTTGCAAAGTAAAGATTTTTTTCTAAAAATATCAAAACCAGAAAATACATGGAGTATACAAATTTTAATCAAGCCATGTTTCATATTTGGAGATTTTAGAAAAGCTCAGATACATTTTTTGGCAAAATCTACACTGACATTTTTTTCCCTTAGTGATAATAGATTAGACTAATCCTTCACCTCCCATTTTTCTGACCATTCTTCAGAATCACCAATACATATTTTAAAAGTTATAGCTGGTATTATATGTTCAGTTATTGGCAACAGAACAAATATAAACACATTTATGAATTTAACTCAAAACATGTTGGACTCATCAGTGAATTGAACCCACGAACTTGATCATAGTATGTTTGTCTGTGTATGCTACTATAACACCATGAATCCCACCATATTATATAGTTAATATGCACCATTTAAAATGTTTAGCAGCCTCCAGATATACTTTCTTATTTTGGGGTCCCACCACAAATAACAGGAAACAAAATATGCTCAAATTCCCAACCTTATATCAGTTTAATTGAGTTGAGTGTGTGTATATATATATGTGTGTGTGTGTGTGTGTGTGTGTGTGCGCACACACACATACTAATATATGGAAATACTCTCCAAAATGAAATACAGAATCTATTAACAGGACTTTGAACAGAGAAAATCTAGTATAAAGAACTATTAACTAGCAAAAGGTGGCTGAATAGTGAAAAAGGTAAAAGAAAACTCAAAAAAGAAGCAACATATAACTGCAAGATGCCGAAGCATCATCCACTACTCAGGGTGCAGCATTGTGAACCAGGAAGTGACTAAGTACTGGGAAGATTACTTGTTCTGCCAAGGCCAGTGAATTGAGACCTTGATGGAGAGGGTATGACTGGTATAGGTACATGTTGGTGGTGAGGACACATACCAGAGCTGGTTTCTAGGAATACCCTGCTGGTGACTAAAAACTCATAGCATGCCAGTCCTTCACAGTTGTGTCAAAAAAAGTCAGTGTTCCTCACGCAGAAGATAAGCAGAAAGAAAAACTCCCTTCTCTTGCTATGGCATTAGCTCTCCAGAAACCTCTATTGATAAAGCCCAACATTGCATGAGCTAGCGAAGGAGCACCACTGACAGTCCATCTCCTGTGTCACAAAGGGGAGAGGAGGGTGGATTTGGAGTTGAGAGGCAAAACACTGATATATGGAATAATGTGTGATACAGGAAGGATAAGGAGCAACAATCAGGAGATAGCCTGATCACTTAACAGATTCTGTTTGATATGAAAGAGGAAACTGGGGAAAATTAATGTTGAATAACCTGTTTACATGTGTAACACAGACACACATACACTTATTGTAAGTCTACTAGGGAAGTTGGAGCTCAATTAAAAAAATTAACATTTTACAAGAGAAATGTTTTTCTCTTCATGATGACTAAAAGAAGTGTTTTCAATCTTGGTATACTTTTGCAGGAAAATGAGATAAATAATGAGGAAAAGTTTGAATGTGTTTAGTATAGAGTTTTGCTTATGACATGCTAAATGGAAAGAAATATAATCATGAGGGGGAGGGAAAACACCTTTTTTTACCTACAAGTAAAAGGGGAGATGGAGACATCTAATTAATATCTAACAGAATCAATTTCCTAATGAGAGAGTAAAGAATAAATTTAATTTCACTTTCAGTAGCTTAGCTGATGCATGCTTATTTCTATGCAGTATGCACACTCAGTAGCAAAACCTAAACCCCTAAGTTCTCCTGTGCGGGTCAGTGATGTGGATTTGTTGTGACATTAGCCTGAGAGGAAAAAGCAGCATAGCAAAAAGAATTAAGAAGCAAAAGAACAAACACACACCCCCACACACGATACGCATGTACCAACACACAAACACACATGGCCACCTCAGAATCATTAACCAGTGTAATTGTCCAAAGAAAGTTGCAGACCTAAAGTATAATTAGAGATTCTAATTACAGTGTTTACAATTAAGTTAAAAATCTTTTATTTTGACATTTAAAAATTCATGAGTAAGAAGATAATTAAACTTTGGAATGCATGAGTAGCTGATAACTGACAAAGTTAGTAGTGGGTGTGTGCATTATAGCAGTTTCTAACTAACTCGTGTGTGTGTGTGTGTGTGCATGTGTGTGTTTCTTTTCTCCTGGGTTTCTATATTGGATGTATTTTCTTATATTAGTGAACATTTTCACTTCTTGTGCATGTTTTTCAGGAATACGCAGTACAACTATCAATTATTGAACTTCAGCTGAAATGCTTGTCTGCTACATGTTAGGGTTAGAGCTCAAATAGTGGAAACTGTGAAGTTGTGTTGAGATTTCAGATCCAGGGATTAGCTTTATTCTATGACAAAACAGTCAGTAAGGTAAATGTGACTTGTTTGTTGATTATATTGATCCCCTTGGTTAACACTTTTCTCCCTCTGTGAAAACACAAAGAACATTATCTTTAGCATCTGCAGAAACCATTGGGATATTGTGTAGTTCAGTAGGTAACATCATCTAGAAGTTTGCAGAGTTATTAGATCTTAACATGTAGTCAAAAGTCAATGGTGGACTTAGAATCTATCTTTTATCAGAGATCATCATTTGTAAATATAGTTATCTAAGGATAACATTTATCTAAGTCAGCATTTTAATCATTTACCTGTTTATTCTGAGAGCAGCAAAAATCTATTATGATTGGTGAGAGATTAGGGAGAAATACAGGGCATGTGCCAATTTTCTGTAATCCAATAATGTATATTTGAGGATGGGGTAAGGGAAAACTAGCTAGAAAGCTATTGCAATCCAGGTAAGAGATGATTGTGGTCTTGCCAGGGTAGTGCTGAAGATGAAAACATCTGAAATGATTTGAAAGATCTCCATGTGTTTTAATTGAAAAGAGTTGGTGACTCTTGGCTATAGGGGTTGAAGAAGAAATGCAGAAGGCATGCCTGGGTGATTGGGTTAGTTGTGGTTCCATTTATCAAATGGAACACAGGAATAAAAGTTTTGTTTGTTTTTGTTTTGCTGCTTAGGGAGAGGATATTTGTGATTTTGGAAGTACTGAGCTAGAGTCCATTTAATTAGAGATGTCTAGGTAGCAGGCATAGATCTGGAACTCAGAAGAGGGGTTTAGAGTAGAAATGGTTGGAAGCCATCTGATGGTAATCAAAACTGCAGGCATACATAAAATTGTATAAGGAAAGAGATTGGAATGAAATGGTCCTCATACTGTAACAGAAACTCCAAAACCCTAGTGTTTAAAGAATAGAAAGGGGATTTAAAAGATGGTAGAGAGCCGGGCGTGGTGGCGCACGCTTGTAATCCCAGTACTTTGGGAGGCGGAGATCCGAGGATCCGGGTTCGCAGCCAGCCTCAGCTCACTCGCTCGTGAGCGCTCTCTCTCTCTCTCTCTCTCTCTCTCTCTCTCTTTCTCTCCCCCTGATTCTCTCTCTACCTAGTGAGGCCCTCTGCAACTTCGTGAGACCCGGTTTCAAAATAAAGCATAAAAAAATAGGGCCGGGGGTGTAGCACGGAGGTAGAACGCCCCTGCGTTCAATCCCCGGTACTACAAAAAACAAAAACAAAAACAAAAACAAAAACAAAAAAATAAAAGATGGTAGAGGAGATTGAAAAGGAGTAATTATGGATTTCCTTCAAAATGAAGGGTGACTTCCTTCTCTGAGATAGACCAAATTTTGATCCTTAACACCAAAAGTCAGAGACCACCTTATTTTGTCCCTTCAGATGCAATGATATGCAGTAGCCAGATATCTGTATCATAGCCCTCTGCCAATATGGGCTTCTGTAGACTGAAGATCATATGGAAATGCATGAACCCATAGGTTTTGCCCACAGTAAACTCTCACCCAGGGAGTAGGGGAACAGTGCCCGAAAAGAGGACAGGAAAAAGTAGTTTGACTCTGTTTATTACCTTTATGGGGGGAGAGAGGGTTGTGGAAACTTAGTATAGTTCTCCTTGTCTCTTAGAAACAGAGTGGCATTCCCTAAGACCCTCCCTCTTCTTTTGTATAACCAACATGAGAAACAACTGTGATTTCTGAACATGAAGTGTTTTTAAAATAAGAATCGCAGAGATTGTGTGTTCTTTTCCTGGGCTGAAAGTCTGGAATTTGTCTGTTTGGGGAGAACCACACAGAACTTGAGTGCCTAGATTGATAATAACAGATTTTACCCATTGATTTTACTCCTTTACATTTTCCAGGAAATATCACTCAATGTAGAGAGTTGACAGCCAGGGGAAGGTCCCCGATTCCGTGGTGAGAACGGTCCCAAGGGTTTCCCACAACACCAGGAAAATGTGGTTTGGGGAATGTCAATACAGGAATGCCGTGCAAAAGTAGGGAGAAAATAACCATGTCCCATATTATGGTGAAGCCAAGAAAAATGTTTAAATGTGTCATTAGATTAAGAACAAGGAGGTGTGTGCTGATGGTGGTAAAAGCAACCAGATTGCAGCGGGTGGAGGCGTGTGGGAAGTGAGGAAGTGGAGAAAGAATGGAGGCGGCATTTTTTAAGCATCGTGGTTGAGGAAGGAGGTGAGACAGAGGGCAGCATTTCTAAGGCATTATAACTCTCAGCAAGGCTTTTATTTCTAAAGATTGCATTGAACTTCTCACTGTTCTCCAAACCGGCCATTATCTTTAACAACACTCTGGCCTTGCACATGTTTTTCCGCATCTTGTTATGCTTCCCTCCTCCTTGGCCAACTGGAGAGCTTTGATGTATTCAAGGCCAAGCTCAGGTTTAATTTTCTCTTAATATCTTTTTAGGTTACTCCAAACAGTCAATCCTTCTTTTCCTTGTGCTCCACTTCAAGGTGTCTGTGCTTTTTATGACTTTTCATACTGGATAATAAAATTCTTTACATGTCTTCCTTACTGAGGTCTGGGCTCCTAGAAGGTGTGACTGTGTCTGTCCATTTCAACAAGATTTACTAAGTACAGTGTGTCTGTCACAGTGTTAGGAGCTGAAATAGCTAAGTATAACCAGGACTTGTGCTCAAGCTGCTTGCAGTACAGTGGGGGCAGCTCAGGGAAATCATTAATTTTAAAACAGCGTTAGAATGCCTTTATTGAAGTATTTATGGATGAATATGATAGCTGAGGGGATGTGGGCAGAGTATCCAGAGTTTGCAAAGATGTCTAGGGAAACAAGATAACTGAGGAGAACAAAGAAAGATGGTCCAGCTTCATAATGGAAGAGTGTCTTAGCACAACCTGGAGAGGCTCACTAAGCTTGAAATGTAAAATATCAGGATAACCGGGAACCTAGGATGCTCTTAGGGATTTGTGGGAGATGAGGCTGGAAAAGTACTCAGAGTCAGATTATAAAGGACATTAATTGCCCTCCCAAAAGATACTTACATATGCCCAAATAAAACTTTAAAACATAGAAGATTTCTACTTTGTCTGAAGAACTTTTCACGGCATGGCTTTTTGACATTTGTTCACGTTCTTTAAAAAAATTAAGTATTATACACAGAGGAAAAGCTGACTGTGACATGCAGTTTATACAACATGCAAATGCACACACACACACACACACACACACACACACACACACAGCATTTCCTACCTGCGATGGAGGAATCAGGGTATTACATGCAGATGGCTGTTTGCCATAAGACATTTGAGAGCTTTTCTGCCATCTGCCTCTCCTGACGCCTTTCTCCTTATGCCCCATTAAGGAACTTGGTGTTCAGAATCCCTGTTATTACAGTTAATATCTGATGACTTCCCTTATGTGTTAATTTATGGACTAATTATTGTATATTTGCTGTGTTGCAGGCAGCTGGCTAGGTGCTGGTGATGCTACATTGAGGGGGGTGGTCATGGCCCTCATCCTCAGTGTTTAGTAGAAATCGGCTTGATGTAGGGAGCTGAGAGAAAAGAGTGACTCCAGCAGAGATCAGTGAGTGTGCGCAGGAAAAGGGGATATGACACCTCAGAGGCCCTGCACGTGTATCTGCTGCATAGAGAGACAGAGAGGAGTACGTGTGTGTGTGTGTGTGTGTGTGTGTGTGTGTGTGTGTGCATGTGTGCTAGAGACATGGCTAGAGAGGTGAGAAAGAAATCATGCAGGACCTTGGAGACTGTGACAGTGTTTGGAATTCATTCCAAGGGCTTTAGTAATTCAACTGACCAAATTCAGCAAAACTGTTATTCGGAACTCCCTTCCCCACATCATGACAATGTCTTAGTGCATTCCTCAGCTTAAGGAGCTCAGAGCAGTGTGATTTATGCATCCATGTTTTCTCTCCTTTTCCCAGCCTGGTTCACAGCTGAGGGATATATGAGGGAGGAAGGGTCAGGGTCTCCTCCTCTCTTCTTTCTGGGTCTCCCAGAGTTAAGAGTAGGGTAGAGGAGATTAGAAAAAAAGGGGCATATATACTTTTACTTGTCTGAATTTTTTCATAGTTCTCTGTTGGCAACCAATGCCACTTTTATTGTAGATACATTCTATACAAATGCTGTCTCTTTCATAGGGCACCATTGTGACTACTTCTCAGTGATCATCTTGTTACCCAGTCACCTAAAACACAGGTGTGTTTTGACGGCATTCACTTGTGCTGCTGCCCTTGGCACTTTATTTGGTGACTATTTGCTGCTGGGTTTTCCTGTCTTGTTTGGTTTCCCTTCGCTAAATATGAAAGAAGGGAGAAGGAACCTTTGAAGGTGATTTATTTTAGGCTCTTTTCCTTAATGTCCAAACTGTTTCCCAAAACCTTTACATATATCATTTCTTCCTTACAAAGTCCTCGAAAGAAAGTTCTATTATTAGCACATGTTTTTCAGATAAGTCAACTGATACAAGGAGAGATTAAATAACCCACTCAAGGTCAGGTGCCTGATTTACCTCACTTAAGAGACTGTTCTTAGCATCTATTTTATATTATTCAATTTGTTATTATTCTCTCCTTTGATCTCATGTTTGAGACAGATTTAAATGTGAAAAGAAGGCTTTGTCTTAATGTATATGTTTAAGATGTATAACATGATGTTTTGGTATACTTATTCATAGTGAAATGGTTATTATTGTCAAGAAAATTAACACATCCAGCAACTCACATAATTACCTTTTTTCTTTTTTTATAGTATGAACACATGAAACCTACTGTCCTACTATATTTCCTATATACAACACAATATTATAGTTTTAGTCCTCATGTTGTACCTTATATTTCTAGACATCAATTCTACATCTTTGAAACTTTATACATTTTGACTTATATCTCCCTTTATCCCCCTTCTTCCTGCCTCTGTCTCTAATTCTGTGTAGTAGATCTTATTGAAAAAGATTCCACATATAAGTGAAATCATGCAGTATTTTTCTTTCTAACTGGTTTATTTCAGTTAGCATAGTGTCCTCGGAGTTCATCCATGTTTTCACAAATGGCAGTATCCCTTTCTTTTTAAGGCATATATATTTATATACACAATTTTAGAATCCCTGGAAAGGATAGTTGCCTCAAGAAATGGTGCTGTAAAAACTGGATATCTGCATGCAAAAAGTGAAAATGGACCTTAAGAATCTACGAAGAATGAATTATATATAATATTATATATACTAAATATTTAAATGTGAAAAGAAGACTTTGTCTCAGTGTATAATATATATTATATACTATATTATACATTATATAACATTATATATTATATGCCATATAATATATAATACATAAACACACAATTTCTTTTTCATTCATTCATCAATGGACACTTAAGTTGTTTCTATGTCTTGGCTATTGTGGATAACACAGCAATAAATATGGGAATGAAGATATCTCTATGAAGTGCTGATTTTATTTATTTTGATATATACTCAATAGAATGGCTGGATCCTGTGGTAGCGCTATTTTTTTTCTGAAAAACCTTTGTACTTTTTGTCATAATGGCCATACCAATTCACTTCTCACAAACAATATCCGAAGGTTTCATTTTCTCCAAATCATTACCAACACTTATCTATTGTCTTTTTTATAATACTCATTCTAATAGATAGGTCACATCTCTTTCTAGTTTTAATTTGCAGTTTATGATAATTAGTGATGTTGAGCACCTTTTCATATACCTACATGTTATTTTTGTTTTGTTTGAAGAAATTTCTATTCAGGTTTTTTTACCCATTTTTTAAAGTGTGTGTGTGTGTGTGTGTGTGTGTGTGTGCATGCGTGCACGTGCTATTGTATTGTTTGTGGTTCTCCTAATCCATAGGCCGTCTTTTCATTTTGTTGTTTCTTTTACTGTGAAGTAAATTTCAGTTTCATGTAGTCCAAATTGTTTCCTTTTGTTTTGGTTGCCTGAGTCATTGGTGTATGAATACCTGAGTACGTGGTACTCAAAATTTCATTGCCAAGACCAATGTCAAGGGGCTTTTCTCCTATCATTTCTTCTAGGAGTTTTAAAGTTTCAAGCTTTATGCTGAGGTCTTTAATTCATTCTCTGTAGAGTAAGAGAAGGTCCATTTTCATTTTTTGCAGGTAAATACCCAGTTTTTACAGCACCATTTCTTGAGGAAGTTACCTTACCAGAGAGTCTAAAACTCCAATCTCAGTCCTGCAACTTCTTTCTATAACCTTTCATGATCCATGGCTAGTCCATTTTATTGGTCTATAAAGGAATACAATTTCACTTTGATGTTCTGCCTTCAAAGGTTGTTTTTATGTTGATATCATGAAAAGAGCCTGAAGTTTGGAAGCACAAGGATTAAGTTTAAATGTTGGCTTCTTAAAAATATGACTACTGCTTCTAAAGTATTTCTTACCTGTGAAATGAAGATAAATTTACATATAAATAAAGCTATTATAAATTTTAAGTGATACCAATTAATCAGAGTGGTTTACTATATTATTTATCATAGCTATTAATCATTTTGAATATTTTTATTAGATATGCTTTAAAAATATGCGATTAGCAGCTGAACTTTTAGCATCAGTTTCTAATTTGCTACTAGAACTTGTGTGGTCACTAGTTCCACAGGGATAGCCCAATATCTTACCTCCAGAATGGTTGGAATTTGTAGTAGCTGTGGTGTTCTGCAGTTTCTGTTTGCTTGAGCTTCTCTGTAAAATAGGGCTTTATGATCTTGTACTAATTGGTTTTGTTGGCACTCTGCTGATCTGTTCTTAAGTGGCCCACTTTTTGCAATTTTTGCAACATTAATACTGTGCTGAATTTGCTGTGTAGCTCCCTTTAAGTATCAACAGAAGTCTTTGAGCTTAACTATTCTTATGTATTCCTAGGGTGTTGTTTGTTTAATTGCTACATACTTGCTTCATGAGCCACATTTTTCTTCATTATAGAAGAAACACACTGATTGGAATTTACTCAGGGGAGACTAGCCTTTATTAGCAAAAAGGGCAAAATGAAATAAATTTTGCTACTTTTAAATACACTTAGTAAATCAAAGCAAACGAGAAATCACTCCAAGATCAGTCCTGCAATTTAGTTGTGTTTTAGTGAACCCATATAATTCTTCTGAAGTTGAGTACAAGTGTTGACTTACAATTACCAAAGTCAGGCACTAAAGAATATGCTGCCTTCACTAAGTTAACATGTCCTTGAAATCATGTTTATAACAGTCTGTGCTAAAAAGAGTGATTTTCTTGTTTGTAGGACAAATTATAACATTGAAGGAGTTTACTGAATGGATGTAGATTTTTACTGGTGGTAAAAACATTGGATTAGAAACTGCACCCATGTTTTGTTTCTGCTCCTAACAAGTTTGGAAACAGAAAATTCATTGGATTAATCTATAAAGGAGGAAGTGGGATTAAATTTTCTATAAGGAGATTTTTAAATCTTGGAGTGTATGGATCTACAACTCTTTATTGTCACCTACTGAACAATCCCACTTCTCCTGAGTATAGGCTATAGGAGAGCTACTTAGGGGTATGTCCTTGTGTTTTGTTGTTTATTTCTTACTAAATTTGTACTTAAATTGTTGTGTGTATGGTCTGATAGATTATGTAATTAATATTGTTATTACCGTTTCTTTTAGATACTTCACTCATGGGTCTGTCTTAAATTTGTATGAAGAAGTTATGGTGCTTTGTAATTTTTTTGATAATTTTCTAGTAAAACACAAACCAAGTAATTATTGAATTTGTATATACTCATGGAAAACTTGAAGTTAATTTTAAGGAAACTTGTAAAGAATATTCCTTTCAAATACTAAGATTATGTATTGTAAAAGCATTTAAGGGAATCACATGCAAATAATTTATTTGGAAATCTTGTATTTAGTAGATATGCAATAAATATTATTTGGTTGAAATGTTTTCTTTCCTTGCCTTTTTTTGTGGTACTGAGGATTGAATATGGGCCTTATACCTCTAAGCTACACCCTCAGCCCTATTTTATTTTTTTGTTTTGAAACAGGGTTTTGCAAGGTTGTTGAGAGTCTCACTACTTTTTGAGGCTGTCATCGAATCTGCAATCTCCTGTCTCAGCCTCCCTAGTACTGAGATTACAGGTGTGCGCCACTACACCAGGCTTTTCCTTGCCTTTTTAATATAGAAAGCAAAAGCCTACAAAAATTAGTGAATCAACTGTATTTATATGCCTATATAACTTTGTACCAATGTATTATAAAAATATATAGACTAAAGTAAACATTAAAAAGGAATGAGATACATTTTAAATATTATTTTAACAATTTTTATGAATAAAATGCATCTATTTTGTTCTCACTTAAAGTGTTATTATAATATTTAGTAATAAATACCTTATTTTAAAATTTTTTCTAATATATGTTATGATATAGCAACTTAAATATTTTATTGTAAATTTGCACTAAAATTAAAGATCAGTGACAAAAATATAAAAAGAAATCAATACACTTCAAAATATAAAAGTATTGCTCATAATGTTTCCTGTGTAAAAAATTAAAAAAAAGAAAAGCCATAATGGAAAATAGAAACCAGAAGCAGATCCATAACTATATGGCCACTAGATACATAATGGAATGTCATTATATATCTGTGGAGAAAGATAGATTGGTCAATAAATGGTACTTGTATAGCTGATTTTCCATTTGAAAAGAAATAAAAATGGACCTTTACTTTATATCATACAGAGTAAATCCAGAAGTAAAAGAAACCCAAACGTAAAAAGCAGAACTTTTATATCTTCAGAAGAAATATACAATTTATGATATTTTATATATCTCTACCATGATTCTTATTGAGTTGTATATTCTTGCATAAAGTGTTTGTATAAAGAACATATAAAAGCTGGGTGTGGTGGCACATGCCTGTAATCCAAGTACTTGGGAAGCTGAAGCAGGAGGATTGTAGGTATGAGGACAGCCTTCATAACTTAGCAGGACTTTATTTCAAAATAAAAAATAAAAAGGGCTAGGGATGTAGCTTGGAGGTAGAATGCCCCTGATTTCAATCCCTAGTACCCAAAACAGAATATATAAACTATTTCCATAACTCGATAATAAAAATACACACAACCTAAAATGAGAATAAACAAAATGAACAAACAATTCATAAAAGAGTAAAGTATAATTTTAACAAATATATGAAATGTATTAAATTTTACAAGAGAGAAATCCATATGAAAGTACTATGAACTATTTTATAATGATTCATAATGGCTAAGATAAATATCTGGCCTATACCAACTTGTAAGGAGGCAAGAAATCTTACACACTGCCAGTGAAAATATACATTCACATACCTCCTAAAATTTCAATTTGACAATATCTTGTTATTTTAAAGGTGTATGCATAATAAATTCCAGTGATTCCACTAGTGGATTTACTCTTGGGCAGTGGTCAGACTACTGTGGCCCAAGGGCCCAATCCTGTCAGCTGGCTGTGTTTATAAATAAAGTTTTATTGGAACATAGGGAGGCTCATTTACTTATGCACTGTTTATGGTTGCTTTCACACTATAATAGCAGAGTTGAGTAATTGTGATACTGACCATAAAGCCCACAAATCCTAAAATGTGTACTAACTGGCCCTTTTTGGAAAAAGTTTGCTGACCTCCAATTTTGAGTAATTTTTATACCATTGTACTGAAATTGTTGAATGTGAATATTCATAGCAATATTACTTGTGACAGTGCCAATCTGGAAATAGAGAAAATACTTTAAAACAAGTAAAAAATAAATAGTCTTCCAAGGCACTGCTACATAGCAGTGAAAATGAAGCAAAGTGCTCATTCCATTGCCATGAGCAAACCTCAACAAAGTCACCGGAAAACGCAATTGTCAGAAAAAGAGACACACTGTGATACTGCTTTTATAAATGTTGTATACATGACATTCTATATTTACTTATGTAGTAAATTTGTAAGTATCCCTGTAGGGATGATAAACACCAAAGTCAAGGTCATTCTTTCCTCAGGAAGCAGGGAAATGTAATTAAGGAGTGATACACAAAGGAGGGAGGGCTCCAACAGCCTTCAGGATGACATTTCTGCTGGGTGATGGTTACAAGCTCTGTGGAATATTCTTTATGCTTCCTTTTATATTTGTGGAAACAAAAAATAAAACACAAATAAAAGTCAGGGTTCCTTTTTTTACAGACTTTGCAAGCTACCTGTGAGGCAGAAGAGCAAACATGATTGCAGTGGAAATGACCTTGCAGTCATGAAGAGCTTGATAAAGATGCAAAGAGAGCCAGGCTGGTGGCCCACGCCTATAGTGCAAGTACTTGGGAGGTTGAGCCAGGAGGATCACAGATTTAAGACCAGCCCCTGCAACTTAGGGAAACTCTCAGCAATGTAGCAATACCCTGTTTCAAAACAAAAAATAAAAAAAAATACAATGGGCTGGGGGTAGAGCTCAGAGATAGAGTGCCTCTAGTGTATCACAAAGAGAAAGGTGTGTGTGTGTGTGTGTGTGTGTGTGTGTGTCCCCAGGAGATGAAAGAACTCGGGTGTGGTTGTGACTAGAGTTCTAAGCCCAGGCAGAAGGAGAACTTCCTTTATTTGAGGAGTCATAAGACCCGTGGATTGTTAAAAGTTGCTGGGAGTGTTACATGAGTTTGCCTGGTGGAGTTGGAGAAAAAGATACCAATTCTGTTAAACAGATTGGCAGGGTGCCCTTGGGACCCTGTCAGGACTCAACAATAAATAATGCTCATGAAAGAAAGTTTTAGGAAGAGATTACCTGAAACTTTTCTGTTTGTAAACTTTAAGTAGCTTCTACATGGTAGGACTCTAGGACGTGATTGCCACATCCATGACTTCTTAAACAGACAAAGGTTACTCTAATTTTACAGACAATTTGATTTTGAAATTTTTTAAAAAAAGTTTTAAAATGCCTTTAGTTTTCCTGGAAAAATAAATGTCAATTACAGTCAGTTGAGAATGGAATTTGAGGGACTACTGTTGGAAAAAAATGAAATTACCAATGCCAATCTCCCTGACATGTACAGGGAAGGGGAGGGAGGAGGATGGAATATGGAGGGAAGAGCACCAAGTGGTATGTGCGTGCATATTCCTATCACACTATACCTCAGAATGATGTATAGTTACAGAACACAAATATATATTTATATTTTCATATGTAAAAATCCTTATTTTTATATATAAAAATCCTTATCCTTTTACATATAAAAATCCTTATCATAGTGCAAAGACTCATTTTTTTATGGTGTGGTGTTGGGGATTGAACCCAGAAGCATTCTACCTTTGAGCTACCCTCCAACCCTATTTTATTTATTTATTTATTTTTATGTTTTTATTGGTGCATTGTAGTCTCACATCACAATGAGTATCAGTTTGGTGTTAACATACATGCACACAGCTCTTGGTGTCCCTCCCCCCCGCCTCCCCCCACCCCCCCCACATGTAGCACTGAGAATGATGTTGGTATAATCTCATATATACACACTGTTTATGACAGTAATTCCATAGATTCACTTCTTTCTTACCCTTACCCTTCCCTTGTACCCCTTCCCTTGCACCACTGGGGGTTCTCTGTTGTCATTGGAGTCCCTTTTGTGTCCCCACTACTCCCTAAGTTGCGCATATTAATGAAAACATATGTCCCTTCTTTTTTTGTGATTGGCTAATCTCACTTAACATAATGTTCTCCAGATCTT
>PVJS01030588.1:0-23996 GCA_004027185.1 Glis glis | reverse complement strand
TTTTTTTTTTTTTTTTGATTGAACCCAGGGGCATTCAACCTGTGAGCTACACCCCCAGGCTTTTTATTTTTTATTTTGAAACAGGGTCTCACTAAATTGCAGAGGGCCTTACTAAGTAGCTGAGGCTGGCTGCGAACCTGCGATCCTCCTGTCTCAGCCTCCCAAGTACTGGGATTACAAGCATGCGCCACCACTCCTGGCTTAAATTTTATAATTTCTACTATGTTTTCTTCATTGACTTTCCGGTTACTTAAACATTGTGTGTCTTAATTTCTAGATTTACAGGGGTCTTCTATGAACTGTTCGTTATTGATTTCTTGCTTAGTTCATTGTTGTTAGAGAAGGCAGTCTGTATGACTTCAGTCCTTAAGAAATGCATTGAGGGCTAGAGATGTAATTCAGTGGTAGACTGCTTGCTGGGCACAGGCAAGGCTCTGGGTTCGAGTTCCAACATGAGGGAGGTATTGAGCTTTGCTTTATGACCTGGTCTACAGTCAAGTTTTCTAAATATCCAATGGGTGCGGTTGTTGGGTTTGGCGTTCTAGCTCCATCTGTGGTGGCAGTAAAGACACGCTCAGCTCTTCCGCTAAGTCGTCGATGACGGTCGTGGAGAGCGCAGCCCTGCTCCTCTGCACTGGAACAAGGTCGACTGGCAGCTCTAAATGCTGCTCCTCCGGCTCCATCCACACATCCCTGCGGAGCTCACTCTTCCCGGGGCTGCTCCCAGCCTGTCACTGAGCTCAGGAGGATGCTAGCGCGGCTCCACTCCCGTGGGACATGAGACTCCTGCAGTGGGTGACTTGGGTTCAAAGGTGCCCGGTCAGCCTGGCTGCGCCATTTATAGAACTGCACTGAGTCTGGGACTCTTCACACCCAACCCCCTTCCTTCCCCCACTCCTTTCACGTGGACACTGTGGTCACAGACTCTCTGCCGAATTCTGCTGCTTCCCCGTTAGCCTTCACAAGTGGTCTCCCCCAAGAAACCTCTGGCATGTCTCGTCCCCTCTTGGCATCTGGATCCTGCACTGAAATAATGTTCATTTGGGTCAATCGCATTACATGTATTGTTCAAATCTTCTAAGTCCTTCTGGAGAATTTTTTCTTTGTTTGTCCTACCAGTTACTGGAAACGGTGTATTCAGTGTCCCACTATAATTGCTTTTCCCCCCTTTGGTGCATTGTAAATTTCACATCATATTGGGGTATCGAGTGTCAGATAGATGTGTGTACATAGTTCTTGGTGCCCTCCCCAGCAAGCCTCTCCCTTCTCCCTCCCCCCTATGATTGTTGATATTTTTTTTCTCTTGGTGTCTTGGTCCACTTTTTGCTGATAAAACAGGAAACCTATGACTGGATACTTATAATCAATAGACATGTATTGTCTCACCACTCTGGAAGCCGGGAAGTCTAAGAAGGGGCCAGCACTGGGCAAGGAATTCTTGCTGCATTATCCCATGGTGGAAGGCGGAAGGACAAAAGAGCACACGGATGGTGCTGGGAGTGAGTGGTGGCACACACCTTTAATTCCAGGACTTGGGAGGCTGAGACAGGAGGATCGCAGGTTTAAGACCAGCCTTGGCAGAATAGTGAGACCCTGTTGCAAAAAAAAAAAAAAATCAAAAGGTCTGGGGGTGTAGCTCGGAGATAGAATATCTCTGGGTTCAATCCCTAGTTGCCCTCCCCCCAAAAAAAGATCACACACATGAGAGCTGAAGTTATCCTTTCGTCAAGAACCCACTTCCACAAGAACTAACCCACTCCCGCAAGGATGGCATTACTGCCTCATGAATAATCACCTCTTTTTTTTTTTTGTGGTTCTGGGGATTGAACCCAGGGGCAGTCTACCTCCAAGCTACACCCCCGGCCCTATTTTTTATTCTTTATTTTGAAACAAGGTCTCACTAAGTTGCAGAGGGCCTCACTAAGCAGCTGAGGCTGGCTGCGAACCTTGATCCTCTGGTCTCAGCCTCCCAAGTACTGGGATTACAAGTGTGCACCACCATGCCAGGCCCAGTTCCTCTTTTCTTAGTACATCGTTTCCATCCTTCCACTTTTGTACTCTATATACTCTTAAGATGTTTCTTACAAGCCAGGTGTGATGGCGCATGCTTGTAATCCCAGTACTTGGGAGGCTGAGACAGGAGTATCTCAGGTTCGCAGCTAGCCTCAGCTACTTAGTGAGGCCCTCTGCAATTTAGTGTTTCAAAATAAAGAATAAAAAAATAGGGCTGGGGGTGTAGCTCGGAGGTAGGATGCCCCTGCGTTCAATCCCCAGTACCGCCAAAAAGAAAAAAAATGTTTCTTATGAACAGCACATGATTGAAATTTTTAAAAATTCATCCTGTCAAGCTTTATATTTTAGCTGGAACATTTCATTTACTTATACTTGTCATAATTACTACTATTTCTGGGCTTATAACTATTATATTTTTGTTTTATTTAAATTTTCCCACAAGTCCCATTCTCTTCCTGGATTTCCTTGCCTGCTTTTCAATTGATTTATTGTTTTTATTCCTTTTTCTCCATTGGTTTCAGAACTGTTTTTATTCTGAGTAGTTTTCCCAGAAATAGCAAATAGCTCACCAAAATCAAAGTTATTAATAATTTTACCCTTCTTTCGAAAAATACAAAAACCTTATGACTCCCATTTGTACCTTACTTACTTACACACTGTTACTGGTGTGCATTTGAGCCTACCATTTTTTTCTTTTAAAATCTCACAAGTCTCTTATGATGGTTGCTTTGTACCCTCAATATTTCACCTATTTTTCTTTTTTTTTTCAGTACTGGGGATTGAACGCAGGGGCGTTCTACCTCCGCGCTACACCCCCAGCCCTATTTTTTATACTTTATTTTGAAACCGGGTCTCACGAAGTTGCGGAGGGCCTCACTAAGTAGAGAGAGAGACAGACAGACAGGGAGAGAGAGAGAGAGAGAACTGAGGCTGGCCGCGAACCTGGATCCTCCTGTTTCCACCTCCCAAAGTACTGGGATTACAAGCGTGCGCCACCACGCCCGGCTCACCTATTTTTCACTTCTCGTGTGCTCGATCCCCTCTTGCTCTTCACACCTTCCATCTGGACCAATTTTTCTTCCGTCCGCACTGAAGGTTTCTTAGTACCAAATGCTCTCCGTTTTTGCTTGTCTGGAAATGACTTTTCTCCCCTTCATTATGGATCTGGAATTGAAATTGACGACCATTTTCTCTAAAAGCACATTGCAGATATCATATATTGTCTTTTGATTTCTATTGAGTAGAAGGTTGTCTATAACTCCTTTAAATATAATTTGTCTTCTCTCTCTCAGTGTTAAGATTTTGCCTTTGGTGTTCTGCACTTTCATTATGATGGAGATAGATAGATAAATGGATATATGATCGAGATATCTCTATAGATCATCCCATGTCATTATTCTAGTAAATCTGTCCCCTGCATTTTGTGTGTGTGTGTGTGTGTGTGTGTGTGTGTGTGTGTGTCTATGTGTTTGTATAGACATATGTGCCAGAAATTACTACAAAACATTCAAACCACAAGCTGTCCATGACATAGTTTGTGGCAAAAAAAAATCTACTCTCTGGGTGGTCTGGGTACCCCAAGTCAAGAATGTGACTAGAGGGATACCAGGACTAGCAATGCCTCAGGACCTAGCAGGAGCAAAAGGTGACCCTCTATAGAGGAAGCCAAGCTTATCCCAGACCTTAAAGTATCCCAGTATAAACATTAAAGAATCCGGGCGTGGTGGCACATGACTTAAATTCCAGTACTTGGGAGGCTGAGACAGGAGGACCACAGGTTTGAGGCCAACCTCAGTGACTTAATGAGGTCCTCTACAACTTAGTGAGACCTTGCTTCAAAGTAAAAATAAAATAGGACTGGGGAGGTGGCTCAGAGGTAGAATGCCCCTGGGTTCAATACTCAGTACCACCAAAAAAAAAAAAATCAAGGAAAATAATAATTTTTAAGTTAAATGGCAGAAAGAAAGAAAGAGAAAGAAAGAAAGAAAGAAAGAAAGAAAGAAAGAAAGAAAGAAAGAAAGAAAGAAGAAAGAAAGAAATTTGCTAAAGGCACTTAAAAGCTAAGAATAAGAAACAGAGCTCTGGAACAAACCTGTAGGACTTCAGATCCTGGACTAGTGAGATGAAGACGATAAAGTAACCATGTTTAATATGCTTAATAAAAATAAAATCCAAGCCAGGTGTGGTGACTCATGCCTGTAATCCCAGTACCTGGGAGGCTGAGACAGGAGGAACCCAAATTTGAAGCCAATGAGGGGTAATTTATCAAGAACCTGTTTCAAAATAAAAAATAAAAAGGGCTGGGGGTATAGCTCAAAGGTAGAATGCCCCTGGGTTCAATCCCCGCTACTATAAAAAATAAACAAAATAAAACCCATTCATAAAAATAAATGAAAGAAAAAGAATGATAAAAAATGACTATGTGGCTTTGAAAAAGAACCAGAAGAATTAAAAATAAAAAAAGCTGGGTGTGGAGGCACACACCTGTAATCTCAGTGCCTGGGAGGCTGAGATTAGGCTCATCAGTGCAAGTGTGAGGGAGATTTTTCTTGTGCTCCCCTGGAAAGTCTGGGAGATGTTTCTAAATTCACCCTCACACTGAGGACGTAGCCTTCGGAGACTTTCCATGGTTGTGCTGCAAGACCACTTACTGAATGCCCCGTCTGAGCTGACGTTGGGCTTCCTCTCCTTTCTCACAAGTCTCCAGAGGCCGTGAATACCAAGGCTCAAGTTCACCAGGTTCAGCAAATGCCCTTGAACTTGGCGCTCCAAGTACATCTCTGCACCACCCCACTCATCCCTGACTAGGAATCCTTAACTTGACTGCTTAACCCAGAGGCATTCTACCTCCAAGCTACACCCCCAGCCTGATTTTTTTTATTACTTATTTGGAAACAGGGTCTCACTAAGTTGCGGAGGGCCTCACTGAGCTGCCGAGGCTGGTTTCGAACCTGTGATCCTCCTGTCTCAGCCTCCCAAGTACTAGGATTACAGGCATGCGCCACCACGCCCGGCTTCATTGAGGCTCTTAAGAAATAATTCTTAATCCAGAACTTTTAGTTGTTTTCAATAAGTATATTGATTTGTTTGCCATTTTTTCCAGAAATGGAAATTGGCTTTATATTAAAAAAAGAAAAAGACTCAGCCAGGAATGGTGGCACACATCTGTAATCCCAGTATTTGGGAGGCTGAAACAAGATAGCAGGTTCAAGGCCAGCCTCAGCAACTTAGCAAGACCCTATTTCAAAGTTAAAAATTAAAAAGGGCTAGGGGTGTGGCTCAGAGGTAGAATGCCCCTGGGTTCAATCCCCAGTATCAAAACAAAAAACAAGCCGGGCGTGGTGGCGCACACTTGTAATCTCAGTACTTGAGAGGCTGAGACAGGAGGATCGCAGGTTCGAGGACAGCCTCAGCAACTAGTGAGACTTTCATCAACCTAGCGAGACCCTGTTTCAAAATAAAAATAAAAAATAGGGCTGGGGTGTAGCTTGGAGAAAGAATGCCTCTGGGCTCAACCCCCAGTACTACACACACACACACACACGCGCGCACGCGCGCCAAAAAAAAACTCATCTTTTATAATTCAACAGTACCAATATACAGTATCAACCAAAAAACTATTGGAGTTTTTGTAGATTTTTCACACTGTGTATTTGAAAAGCGTGTTTAACTTCTCAATTTGCTTTCGCGGGGTATCTGTGGTCCTGAGGAGGTGGGTTGGAACTGCCCTTTGGGAGTGTTTTGAAAATTCAAAGGAATTATTTGGGTTGTCATTGTGGTTGGCCATTATTGACTTTATTTATTTATTTTTTTTTTTGCGGTACCGGGGATTGAACCCAGGGGCATTCTACCTCCAAGCTACGCCCCCGGCCCTATTTTTTATCTTTTATTTTGAAACCAGGTCTCACGAAGTTGCAGAGGGCCTCACTAAGTAGCTGAGGCTGGCCGCGAACCTGGATCCTCCTGTCTCAGCCTCCCAAGTACTGGGATTACAAGCGTGGGCCACCACGCCTGGCCATTATTGACTTTTAGTGGGGAGTCCCAGAGGCTACATTCCTGCATTCCCCGGATAGGGGAAGAGACTGAGGCTTAGAAAGGCTCAGTGATTTGCCCCAGGTCACTCAGTTCTTTAGTTAGGCTTGATTACAAGGTGGGTTGACACATTTCCCCACACCACTGACTTCTCACAAAATATCCATTTAAATTGGGTATGGTGGCCCACACCTGTAACCCCAGGTACTAAGGAGGCTGAGGCAGGAGGACCACAAGTTTAAGGCCAGCCTAGGCAACTTAGGGAGACCCTATCACAAAATAAAAAATGAAAAGGGCTGGAGATTGAGCACCCCTGGGTTCAATTCCCCGTATTAGAAGAAGAAAAAATACTTTAGCAACAAAGTGTATGAAGTCAATGCCACCAAATGCTATCAGCTTTGGTCTAGGCATTGTTCATTATCCTACGTTTTCTGCTTTTTCAATATGGTTAAACATTTCCAGGATGGTGAGGTTTCATCTACATGAAAACTGATATTCCCCCAGCACCTATTCAGCCGTGGAACTGAGGCCTGAACCCCAAACACAGCCCATTCCAAAACCTGCACTTTCCTTACACCAGGAGTCAGCAGACTTTATAACAGACCAGTTAGTAAGCATCTTTGTTTTTGAGGACCACATGGTCTTTACCACAACACTCAATGTATTGTTGTAGCAGGTGAGCAGCCACAGACAATGTGACCAGATGTGTGTGGCTGTGTTCCAATAAAACTTTATTGATAAAAACAAGTGAAGGGCCAGATTTCTCCAGGACCTGTAGTGTGCCTACTCCTGCCCCGCATGATGCCGTCCTTCTAAATATTCTCAAGACAGACACAGAGACCAGGAAAAAACAGACTTCATTGTAACTCTCTCCTTCATACTTTTTGGTATTTGTATTTCCCCAATTCTCTAACATGTTCTATTCCTATTAGATATGGGTATTGATTCATTTTTACAAATCCTTTTATTTATTTTCTGGGAGGAGAACTATTTCATTAAACACGTACATCGTTCCAAATCAGGAGCACACTGAGGCTGTGTTGTGAAGTCTCCTTCTCACCTGTGTTCCAGGCCACCTGCATCCCTGCCCCACAGGCAACCAGTGTTATTCTATTCTCTGTATTCTTCCAAAAATATATTCACCCACGTGCAGCCAAGTTAGCAGGGCCACCATGTCACACAACTCCCAGGGACACCATTGATACTGAGCTCCTGTGAAGCCATTGACACGAATACAATGCAATTGTGCTTACTTGTGCAGGGCAGCAGCCTGACCAAAGATGTGTGTGTGTGTGTGTGTGTGTGTGTGTTGCCTATACACTTGCAAATATATGTAGATACATGTGTGTGTAATATGCACTTGCAAATATATATATATATATATACATATGCATGTGCTTTTTTCCTACCGACCAATTTTTGCCCCATGGACAGCATATTGTACACATTGCTCTGTGTTTTGCCTTTTTTTTTTTTTTGGTACTGAGGATTGAACCCAGAGGCATTCTGTCTCTGAGCTGCACTGCTAGCCCTTTTTGATTTTTATTTTAAAATAGGGAGGCCAGGCGTGGTGGCGCACGCTTATAATCCCAGTACTTTGGGAGGTGGAGACCGTAGGATCCGGGTTCGCGGCCAGCCTCAGCTCTCTCTCCGTCTCTCTGTCTCTCTGTCTCTCTCTCTCCTTAGTAAGGCCCTCCGCAACTTCGTGAGACCCGGTTTCAAAATAAAGGATAAAAAATAGGGCCGGAGGCATAGCGCGGAGGTAGAACGCCCTTGCGTTCCGTTCCCGGTACCGCAAAAAATAAAATAAAATAAAATAAAATAGGGTCTCACTAAGTTGCTGAGGCTGTCCTCAAATCTGCATCCTTCTATCTCAGCCTCCCGAGTACTGGGATTACAGGCATGTGCCACTGTGTCTGGTGGCTTTGCCGTTTTCCATTTTTTAAAACTTAGTAACATATCTTCTTAATTCTTCCATATCAGTGTCCTGCTTTTTTAAAAAATTTTTTTTGTGGCACTGGGGATTGAACCCAAGGGCATTCTATCTCTGAGCTATACCTCTGGTCCTATTTTATTCTTTGTTTTGAAACAGAGTCTCACTAAGTTGATGAGGGTCTCACTAAGCTGCAGAGGCTGGCCTTGAACCTGCGATCCTCTTGTCTCATCCTACCAACGATGGATCAGTGTCCTCCTTTTTGATGATGGTGATGATGAGGATGGTCTCAGTCCAGCCATGCTCACTAACTGAGTCCCTGTGTATGCCAGGCAGTCCTAAGCACTTTGCAGGGATTGGTTCTTACCATGCTCCTGCCTCGCCCTGCAAGGTAGGTGCAGAGCAGGGAAAGGACTGGCCTGAAGTCACCCTGGCATGTGCCCGCCCTCTGAGATGGAGGACTTCTCCCCCGGTTCCTTGAGCACTCACAGGGGTTGCACTTCACACTGAATCTTCTCTCCATCTGAATTCCTCCTGCTCTAAGTATGAGATAGGAATTCGACTGCATTCTTTCCAGAAGGCTGCTGTCATGCCGGGCACTGGCTCCCAGATGCCACTTCCCACACGCAGAAGTCGCACACGGGCTGGGCCTGCTTCTCCGCTGCACTGTGTCTCACTGCTCACCAGGCGCCAGGGATACACTTGTAACTCCTGAGCGCTTATCATCGGTGGTAATGTTGGGTAGCATTTGCGCTCTCCTTTGTCAGAAGAATCTTGGATAGTCTTGGCTTGTATGTTTCTATGTTAACTTTTTTTTATTGTGGCAAAATACACATTGCATGAAATTAACCATTTTCACCATAGTTTAGTATACCATGTAGTGATATTAAGTATATTCACATTGTTGTGCTATTATGGCCACTATCAATTTCTACAACTTTTATTTTTTTTATTTTTATTTTTTGCGGTACCGGGGATTGAACCCAGAGGGGTTCTACCTCCAAGCTACACCCCCAGTCCTATTTTTTATACTTTATTTTGAAACCGGGTCTCACGAAGTTGCAGAGGGCCTCACTAAGTAGAGAGAGAGAGAGAGATAGGAGGACTGTAGGTTCAAGGCCAGCCTCAGCAACTTAGGAAGGCCCTTAGCCACTTAGTGAGACCCTGTTTCCAAATAAAAAATAAAACAGGGCTGGGGGTGTAACTTGGAAGTAGGATGCCCCTGGGTTCAATCCTTACTACCAAAAGGGAAGGAAGGAAGGAAGGATTTTTCCTCTGCATTGTCCTCCAGACCCTGCCCGACTGGATGACGCCCACCCACACCGAGGTGGGTCTTCCCCCCAGTCCCCTCAGACACACAGCTCGCCCCCTCTGGAAGCACCCTCACGGGAATCCCAGACCACTGCTTTCCACGTTTCCAGATATGTAGGATTCCTGTGTCCAGTCAAGTCGACACCTACAATCAACCACCAGAGTGACCAAACAAAAGGTCCTTCCGTTGCTTCCATAACTACCTTCTCCCTCCCCTCCACACAGCTGCCGGGGCTCACTGCCTGTTTTGTTCAATCCCGACTTCTCTCCCATCACTGCGCGACCACCTGTGGTTTTGCCTACCTTCCTCGCCCATTTGGTGAATCTATGCACTTGCTCTCCAGTCACTCCCCCCCTCTTTTTGGCTCTCAGCTCATGACTCCAGCTGCTGACTTCAAGAATCGGTCCTGAGGGATTTACTGGAACTTGTAGTAATCAGTTGTCCTTGCAGGCACCTGCAGACCCTACCTGCCTCCAGCCCAGTGGAGCTCTCCAGGGTCCTAGGCCTGTCCCCGCAAGGCCCTCCTTGCTGGCTACTCCCAGCACTGGCTCTCTGCCTCCCTTGTCTGTCACTTCAGGCTGCCGGCCGTTCCATCCTGTTGGAGAGTCACCTTGCTCTTGCCCGATCCACCTGCAGCAGTCTTCAGCGAGGGGACCCGTGGCATGCCTCTCGCCTCCCCATCACCCACTGGAGCGAGCAGTGTTTTCCCCAGAGTGGGTGCTGGCTGGAATTGGGTTAAGTCGTCATCACCTTTCTCTCTGGATTTAGAAACAAGTAAAGCAAAAACAAAAGCCCACCCATGCCAGGCACAGGATGATCCCGCCCGCCACCGACACAGCTCATGGTGGGCCTCAGGACATTGTGACTGACACCATCCCGCTGATGACAGACCATCCCCTGACACATCAAGGAACAGCCTGCTTCCCCTGAAGGTCCAGCTTTGTGTGCTGATCCTGGATCCTGCAGGGTCCTGTGTGTCCTGCTTCCCCACGTCCCTGTCCAATTCCATGATGATCCTGAGAGCAGGTGGTGAAGAGGTTGCAAACCAGATCGAATTCATGCCTGGCTCCCCGAGAGGCCGGCTCGCCATCCTTCATGCTGCAGCTCTCTGCTCAAAAGTTCTCTGCGGCCTGGTATTTATAGATGTGCACCTCATTGCATTGCATGTTTGTCTTAACTGTTTCTTTCTTTTTATGTCTACGCTTTGTGTGTGTGTGTGTGGGGGTGGGAACTGGGGCTTGAACCCAAGGGGCATTCAACCTCTGAGTCACACTCCCCCAACACACCCCAGTCCTATTTTATTTATTTATTTTTTATTTTGAAACGGCCTCACTAAGGTGCTGAGGCTGACTTCGAACCTGCGATCCTCCTGTCTCAGCCTCCCAAGTACTGGGATTATAGGCGTGCGCAGCTATGCCTAAGCATTTAAGATTCACTTCTTCAACAAAGGTTTTCTGGACACTCACTTTGTCCAAGGCCTGCGCAGTGAATAAGACAGGCCAAGTGTGTGCTCCTGTGGATGGGGGTGGGAAGCGGGTAATTAGCAAGGAAACATGAATTAACACAGTAATTTCAGAAAGTGAGAAGTGCTAGGGAGAAGAAAAAAATAGGCTAATGTGATAGAGAATGATGTGGGGACAGGTGGAGAATATTCTAGGTTTGGTGTCGCATTTCCCTTCCCGTTAGCCTTTCCGGACAGTTGTTAAGGACAGGAAGAAACTTCCCTACGTCAAAGTGTCCACCTTGTAATTTAAATAATCACCCCTTTAATGTGTCCCTTTTCTCAGTTGATATTTTAATGTTGGGTTTTCTTAAAATAGAGCTGCCCTTTGGAAGCGAATTATAGAAATTTCGGGTTCATTCATTCGACAAATACTTGTTGATCTCCTTCCCTGGGCCAGCATTGTCCTAGGTGTCAGGAGCGCGGCGCCCAGCAGCACAGATGAGGCCTGGCTTCTGTGGAGTCTCTGGGTAATTCTCTAGTGAAGATATACATGAGCCAGGCACGGTGGTACACGCCTGTAATCCCTGTACTTGGAGGCTGAGACAGGAGGATGGCAGGTTCGAGGCCAGCCTCAGCAACTTAGTGAGACCCTATTTCAAAACAAAAAATTGGGGGGGGGGCTGGAAGTGTTGTTTGGAGGTAGAATGCTCCTGTGTTCCATCCTTAGTATCCAGAAAAAAAGGAAGGGAGGGAGGAACTGGGCATGGTGGCATACTCCTGTAATCCCAGTCCTTGAGAGGTTGAGACAGGAGGGTTGCAGGTTAAAAGGCCCCAGCAACTCAACGAGAACTTGTATCAAAATAGAAATTTAAAATAAAAAGGCTGGAGGTATAGTTCAGAGGTAGAATGCCTCTGGGTTCAATTCCCAGTACCAAAAAAAAAAAAAAAAGAAAGAAAAAGAAAACTCAGATGTTGTTGAGTGCTATGCAGGAAATCAATAAGGAGACAGACTATACAGCAGTGGATGGAGAAGCAACTTTTTAGAGAATGGGTCAGAACAGGCCTTGGTGAGAAGTCCTATTTAAACTAAGAGGTCGAGCCGGGCGCGGTGGCGCATGCTTGTAATCCCAGTACTTGGGAGGCTGAGACTGTAGGATCTGGGTTCGCAGCCAGCCTCAGCTACTTAGTGAGGCCCTCTGCAACTTAGTGAGGCCCTGTTTCAAAATAAAGAATAAAAAATAGGGCTGGGGGTGTAGCTCAGAGGTAGAATGACCCTGGGTTCAATCCCCAGTACTGCAAAAATAAATAAATAAATAAATAAATAAATAAATAAATAAATATAAAAAAAAACTAAGAGGTCAAGAAGGATAAGGAGATGCCCATGCAGTGAGAGAGAAAAAGTGATCAGCAAGCCTGGTGTGGTGGCTCACACCTGTAACCCCAGAGACTCGAGGGCTGAGGCAGGAGGACCACGAGTTCAAGGCCAGCCTAGGCAATTTAGTGAGACCTTATCTCAAAATAAAATGAAAAGGGCTTGAGCTGGGCGTGGTGGCGCACACTTGTAATCCCAGAACTTAGGAGGCTGAGACCGGAAGATCCGGGTTTGCAGCCAGCCTCAGCTACTTAGTGAGGCCCTCCACAACTTAGTGAGACCCTGTTTCAAAATAAAAAATAAAAAATAGGGCTGGGGATGTAGCTCGGAGGTAGAACGCCCCTGGGTTCAATCCCTTGTACTGCAAATAAAAAATAAATAAAATAAAATAAAGTAAAATGAAAAGGGCTTGAGCTGGGCGTGGTGGCGCACGCTTGTAATCCCAGTACTTGGGAGGCTGAGACAGGAGGATCACAAGTTAGTGGCCAGCCTCAGCTACTTAGTGAAGCCCTCAGCAACTTAGTGAGACCCTGTTTCAAAATAAAGAATAAAAAATAAGGCTGGAGGTGTAGCTTGGAGGTAGAACGCCCCTGGGTTCAATCCCCAGTACTGCAAAAAAAAAGGGGGCTCGGGGGGGTGGAGTGGGTAGCTCAGTGGTAACATGCTCCTGGGTTCAATCCCCAGTACAAGGAAGGAAGGAAGGAAGGAAGGAAGGAAAGACTGGAAGAGGGAAATGGCTCACTCTGAGAAAGGACGGGGACAGTGGTGCAGCCTGAGTTTGGGAACGCAGACCAAGATCTGATCTTGCAGGGTCTTTCAGGCCACAGCAAAAGCATTCCACACAGTGGAGTCCCTGGGGGATCTGATTCCCATCCCAAAGATCTCGCTGGCTGTGGTGAAATCAGATACACCGAGGAAACTGAGAAGGCAAATGAGAAGATCCAGTCTGCAAGGTGGACCCCCTTTGTGAAAAATCTAACCTAGGAAAGAAATCAACATAGAAAAGATGCATTGGCTGTGACACAGCTGGGGGAACTCAGGCCCAGAGAATGGACGGGACAAATCCCACAGTCCACGAGGGGCTCATGGTGCAGATCAAAGAGGGGGATGTGCCGCCCATCTGTTTTAATTCCTCCTATTTTGCTTCAGTCACCAGTTTGGTAAAGGGAGAGTTTCAACCATCTGCAAGTAATCCAACGCCTTTCCTAACCTGCCTCCCCATCCCCGCCCCACACGCACACACACAAAGAAAGGAAGCCGCCCCAGAGCTTGTACGCCTGCATTCTCCACAAGCATTCCTCTGTATTACAGCTCTTGTCATCTTACATTATACATGAATAACTAATCAACCAAACACAAACCCACTGATGAAAAAAAAAAAACGCGTGTTGGATTTGGAATGTGAGCAGGGTAAAGAGTAATATTAGTTCCACCGGTAAATAACCAAATGGGAGCAAATACAAGGGATGTTAAGACAAGAATTGTGCTCGGGAACACTTCTGGGAAAGGCAACTGCCCAAGAATCAAATGGGGAGACGAGGCTGAGGCCGGCCACATTTGGAGTGCACGGATGTCATTCTTTCTCTTCTGACCTTCATGTGTGACCATAAAGGACATCATCCTTGGTCGGACCAAAAGCCACTGCAATCGTCATTCTACCTGCCTCCCCCAGTGGAGCACTTAATATAAGGACCTTCCACTATTCCCTAGGGGACCTAGAAGTGTTAGTCTTGAGTCACCAACCAATATCGCGGTGGGCCCCAACAAAATCTTTTTGAACTTTCATAATGTGTAAACACCATGCTGGGTATGTAGTAGGTGCCCCATCAATGCACCCTTCCCCAAGGACCTCCTTCATCATTTTCCTGAGAGGCCTTTCCTGAGCACTAAGGGTCAATTGCTAATATCCACGTGCAGCGAATGATCTAGAAATGTTTCAGCTTTCCTCCTCCTCCTCCTCCTCCTCCTCCTCCTCCTCCTCCTCCTCCTCCTTGACTTCTCCATGGCATCTGATACTATTCAGACCCTTCGACTGTCTTTGGTGACCCGGAGCCTCCCTGGTTCGAATCATCTCTGGCTCACAGCCTCTCTTCCCTGACTTCCAGTGATTCGTTTCCTTTCGCACTTGGAAATCCACAGTCCACGGGGACTCAGTTTTTCTCTCTTGTCACTCTTTCCTTATAGGAAATTAATTGCATTTCATTTCAAATCAATGCATGTATCTATCATCGTCTGTCACATTGTATGCTAAGTACCTGCTTATGGGCTTATCTGTCCTCCTAGGCTTCAGGCTCCTCAAACACACACATGCCGTATTCATCTTTGTGCTCCATGGCTTGGCACGGAGCTGGGCCCTCCGTAGATGCTCAGTACACACTGGCTCCACAGAGCAGACTCTCCTTCAAATGATGCTTGGAGATAGACTGGGCAGAGTCTTATCCCCTTTCTATGGAGAGAGGACCCCAAAGCTCAAGGAGGTTAAATAAACACTGGGAACATGATTCCTGGTCCTGGTTCCTGAGACTCTGTGGCTTCCGTTCAATAATCGTTCTGATATTGCCAATTGTAAAAGGATTGTGAAGCTCATTGTGAGGCTGTCTAAATACCCACGTCCAATCCTTTTCATGCTGGTCTGAACAGGCTCGAATTTGCCAGCGCCTCTCTTAAAATACAGCCCGCAGGACTGAGCATAAAACTGCATGTGGCCTGACCCGCCAGCACGCACAGGGATTATTGCTTCTCTCCTTCCACACTCGGCTGTGCTATTAATAGAGCCTAAGATTGCATTAGGGTTCTCACAGCGTCCTCGCGCTGCAGGTTCACAGGGAGCTCGTGATCAGCGAACCCCCCCGGGGTCTTCCTCACGAACGCCTCTCCATCGGCCACTTGGGCAATTGATTTTCTGGAATACTCATGATTATCTGTGACCCAGACTAGTAGATACAAAACCAGGCCTTGCCCTCCTTTCTCAAGTGGCATTTCTGAGTGGGTGCCGGGGTCTCGGGGGCCCATTCAGAGCCCAGAGGCACAGCCAGCTACTGTCGAAGATGCCTCCCCCAGCGTTGGACCCACAGAAGCAACAGGATGGTGATGAAACTAATTTTCAGTTCCATTTTAGATTATTTTCCTGCTCATTCCTGCTTCTCTTAGATGATGGTCCTGTCTTCATCTCGTTCTAATTCTGGGTGTCGATGCGGACAGCCTCTCTTGTTCCTCCCACCCCTGGACACAGTCACACTTTTATTTCTTATACCCTCTCCAAGCAGTGTTATTTTTAGCATGAATGTCTTGCTCAGCAATTCGCGCTGTAGTCTATCCTCTGTTGTCCTCACACTTAGCACTTCTTTCTCCCCCCCCTTCCCAGTCCCTTTATGTGTGTCAACTCCACGTTTGGCTAAATAGATTTTATTTCGACCTATTTGAATTCTCTCTTCAGAGATTACAGCGCTTTCTCCCCCTTCTTCCTTTCCTTTAATTAGTTTTTTTTCAGCCACTTGGAATTAGCTGATTGGTAATTGTAGAAATTGCAGCGGGGGTTATTGTGGTGGGTCTCAGCGTCAACTCCAGGAAACCTCTAGATTTGTGGGCCTTTGGTCTCTGAATTTGGTAGCAGGGCCCTGAGAGCTCTGGAATTGGGGGCTGTGAACCCAGACCCAGCTTCTCTGCTCCACCAGTAGAGGGAACTCAAGTGCAAGAAGGCGTTTCCTCTTCTCACCAGACGAGGGCGCTCACACACAGGTCCTCCAAAGTGGGAATAACACAAAAATAAGATGTAGGGTAGACTCAAGCCTGTGATGGGATGACACTATAGCTGTGTTACTTATGGCTGCTTTAGCTACCTCCCATACAGTGTAAGTGATAAAAAGCAAAGAAAAAATATTTTGGGGGGGACTGAACCCACATGCGCTCTACCACTGAGTTACACCCCCAGCCTTTTTTATTTTTTATTTTGGTACAGGGTCCTGCTAAGTTGCCACCATGTGCTAGCTTCAAACCCGTGATCTTCTTGTCTCAGCCTCCCATTATTGGGATTAGAGTCATGGGCTGGTGCCCTGCAAAAGCAGTGTGTGTGTGTGTGTGTGTGTGTGTGTGTGTGTGTGTTACTGGGGAATGAACCCAGAGGCATTCTACCTCTAAGCTACACCCCCAGCCCCTTTTATTTATTTATTTATTTGTTTGTTTTGAAACAGGATCTTCACTAGGTTGCTGAGAGTCTCGCTATGTTACTAAGGCCGGCCTTGAACCTGTGATCCTCCTGTCTCAGCTTCCTAAGTACTGGGATTACAGGCATGTGCCACTGTGCCGGAATAAGTAAAGAATTTTTAAAAAGCAGGCCCAATATTGGCCCAAACTAATGTGTAGTTTGTGAGTCTGGAATTGGTTGCTGGCACATCCAGCAGGGTGAAGGAGCTAAGAGGACAGGGGTGGAAATGACCATGGGGATATTGGAAGGTCGCAGGCATGAACTATAGGGTGTGTGGCGGGGGGCTGAGTGGGGTGGCCCTGCGTATTTCCAGCTGTGACATTTAGATTTCTGTTGGGCAAGGTGGTCTCGGTGGACATGGGGCGAGCGCCGAGGTTGGTGCAGAGGCATGAGGCGAGGCGACGGTGGCATCGTGTCAACCGTTCCCAGCTGGAGTTAAAAGGCGTAACTATTTTCTTCTGGGGGCCCTGCACCTTTCATCAAGACGAAGTTGGTGACTGATTAAAAAAAGAAGAAATGGAAGATTAAGCCCAAGAGGCCAGAGAGAAAATAGTTTCCAGGTGGAACGACCTGGACAGGATGGTGGGTGGCGTGCTGCTCCGTGTCATCCGCCGAGCGCTCAGCAGCCCACGCCTCTTCTACCCTCCGCGGCAGTGCTGGGCGACAGCCAGGTCTCCCTAACTGCTGAGCAGCAAGGATGTTTAATAAAATATTTGCCTGCATGTAGAAGAATAACCATGACAGAATGGCAAACAGCAGTTAAACAGCTTTGAGGGACATGGAATAGCAGCCCTGGGGGATTTTTAATGAGGCTGGCAACTTCTTGTTTTTGTTGTATTGTGATATTGGGAATTGGACCCAGGGGCATTCTATCTCTGAGGTACACCCCCAGCCCTTTTTATATTTTATTTTGAAACACAGTCATGCTAAATTGCTGAGGCTGGCCTCGAACCTGCAATCCTCCTGTCTCAGCCTCCCAAGTACTGGGATTACAGGCGTGCGCCACCACGACTGGCTGTAACATCCTGTTTAACTCCTGAGTCGCATCCCTTGCATCTTTCACACTCACTCTGATACCGTGAGAGTCATGCTTGGGGAGGGGGTGTCCCAGGCTGGCAGAGCCAGTCCCCTGCAGAAAGCTGCCACTCATGGGGATAGAGCCAGCCTCACTCCCAGCCCACTTTTTGTAGCTCCTAAGGGTGAAAGCTTTCTGACCTGTGCCCTCTCTGCACCTCAAAGGGTTCTCTGCTATGGTCATTCAATCTGTGATGTAGATGAATAGGAGTCCAGCCCTGTCCCACTTGGTTAGGCTTGTAGGCACATGCATTTTGGTTGGGTATGATTGGTACTGGGGATTGTACCAATATATTTGGTTGGTACTGGGGATTGTACCCAGGGGCATATCTACCTCTGAGCTACACTTCCAGTCCTATTTCTATTTTATCTCAAAAGAGGGTCTCACTAAGTTGCAGAGGGCCTCGCTAAGTTGCTAAGGCTCGCCTAGAACCTGGATCATCCTGTCTCAGGATATATATATTTTTGCAGTACTGGGGATTGAACCCAGGGGCATTCTACCTCCAAGCTACACCCCCAGCCCTATTTTTTATTCTTTTATTTTGAAAGAGGGTCTCACTAAGTAGCTGAGGCTAGCCGCGAACATGGATCCTGCTGTCTCAGCCTCCCAAGTATTGTGATTACAAGCGTGCGCCACCACGCCGGGCTTGAGTATGATAATTTTGAGTTGTAGACAATGAAGGAGGAAGGCAGAGGGGGATGAAAGGGAGTAAAACTTCAGTTTCTAGCTATGCCCAATGGGAAAACAGAAAGGAAAAAGGGAAAAGTGTGGGCTAAACACATTTTAGTGGTTTTTTCTTCCCTCCATTAGGGAACATTTTGCATTTTCCTTCCCAGCTTAGAAAAGAAATAAAAACAAAACAATTTTCTGTCATTGAAATAAAATAGACCCTCATGTCTCTAAATACATCAATGTTAGGAGAAAATAAATGATACCTAAAGATATTTTAGATCAGTAAAGGGTGTTTGCAAAATATAATTTCTCTTTCTCTCAGGCTCACACCCTGTACCATTTTGTGTGTGTGTGTGTTTTTAGGCTTTCCAGATATTCTATACCTCCAGTTATGACTTTATTATAAAGATACCATCTTGACTGGGTGTGGTGGTGCACTCCTGTAAACCCAGTACTTGGGAGGCTGAGACAGGATGATCCAGGTTCTAGGCAAGCCTTAGCAACTTAGCGAGGCCCTCTGCAACTTAGTGAGACCCTCTTTTGAGATAAAATAGAAAATAGGACTGGGAGTGTAGCTCAGAGGTAGATATGCCCCTGGTACAATTCCCAGTACCAAAAACAAAATAAAACAAGTCTTGGCTTTCCCATACTATACAGAGCCAGAGGAAGGACTAACTTAGGATCTCTACACATGCTTATTTTCTATTTCTTAGAAGAAAACAAAGTAGCCCTGAATTTAAGAGCACGCTCAGAAGTCATAATTCTTGAAGAATGAAGCTATTTATTTATTTAAGGGAAATACAAAGGGCCCATTACTTTTTGACATGGAATTTATACTTGGTGAAATTTTCATGAATAAAAACTCATCTCTCTAAACATTTTCTCGTAAAAAATACGGCTTGCTTTTTTGGTGCAAAGTCCAGCGTGTCTGTTTTTAAAAGTAAGGCTTGTGAGACTACAGGAGATGGATAAATGAACAGACTCTTTAATAAGAGAGGCGCCTGGTGTGGCGGTGAAATGCAATACCAAAAAGTAAACAAAGCATTGTGTGAAAAAGAGCAAGTTGAAATTAATCTTGCTTTTCCAATTTGAAAACACGTTCATGGTTGTTAGTAACTGAGTCAAGACATTTAAATCATATATATACTTTTGTATCTTGACAGTGACCTTTTCTAAGTATGCATTGGGGATCAAAAGATGAGCAAAGCAATGCTCCAGAAAGAGCATTTCGGCTAATTGAACATGAAATGTGTTGCAATCTGATAACATTAATAATACACGATTGCTACTCTATATCTAATATGCAGTTCATTTGGTGGGAGTCTAACTAAAGCATTTTACAAATGTTAGCATATGAATCTTGTTGCAAACCTGTAAATTAAGTAGCTATATTTTGAAAGATCTTTGTATTAGCTACCTAGGCTGTGTAACAAATTGCTCCAAAACTTAGTTATATCACACATCTATGTTATCTCACACATCTCTGAGGTCAGGGATCAAGAATAGCTTAGCTAGGAGGTTCAAAGTCTGTCATGAAGTTGTAGCCAAGACATTGAGCAGGAGGTTGGGTGTAGTTCAGTGGTAGAGCACATGCTTAGTATGCATGAGATCCTAGGTTCAATTCCTTGCACCAAAAAAACAAAAAGGACATTGGTTAGAGTAACAATCATCTTAAGGCTTAACTGGGGTTGGCAGAGCCACTTTTAAGGTGTCTAACTCACAGTCCCTGCAAGTTAGTTTGGGTTGTTGACAGGAAACCTTAATTATTCTCCATGTGGGTCCCTCTGTAGGGCTGCTTGAGCTTCCTTATGGCATGGTGGCTGTCTTTGCATTTAGCCAGCCACCCTAGAGAAAAAGCAAGGAGGAAGCCACTCTGTCTCTTATGACCTAGCCTCAGAACACCCACTATCGCTTCCACAATATTCTGCTCATTAGAGACCAACTACTAAGGCCCAGCGTGGTGACCCATGCTTGTAATCCCCAGTACCTCAAAGAAAAAAAAAAAAAAAGAAACCAACTACTAAATACAGTTCACACTCAAGGGAGACCTCATCTCTTGGAGTATCAAAAACTTTGTGGAAGCCGGGCGTGGTGGCGCACGCTTGTAATCCCAGTACTTGGGAGGCTGAGACCGGAGGATCTGGGTTCGTGGCCAACCTCAGTTACTTAGTGAGGCCCTCCGCAACTTAGTGAGACCCTGTTTCAAAGTAAAGAATAAAAAATAGGGCTGGGGGGTGCATTCTACCTCTGAGCTACACGGCCAGCTCTATTTTATTTTTTATTTTGAAACAGAGTCTCACTAGGTTGCAGAGGGCCCCACTAAGTAGCCGAGGCTGGCCATGAACCTGCGATCCTCCTGTCTCAGCCTCTCAAGTACTGGGATTATAAGCGTGCGCCACCATGCCTGGCTTTTTATTCTTTATTTTGAAACAGGGTCTCACTAAGTTGCGGAGGGCCTCACTAAGTAGCTGAGGCTGGCCGCGAACCCGGATCCTCAGGTCTCAGCCTCCCAAATACTGGGATTACAAGCATGCATTTTAAATGAATTGTGTCCAACCTTGGCTGCACATTAGAATCACTTGAGGGGCTTTAAAGATGCTCGTGGCCCAGGCTGTCCCCAGGCCAGTTAAATCAGACTCTCAGTGGTTGAACCAACCATCAGTATTTTTAAAAATTTCTCCAGGTAATTAAAATGTACAGTCAAGCTGAGCATGGTGGCACATGCCTGCAATCCCAGTACTTGGGAGGCTGAGACAAGAGGATTACAGTTAGACTCAGCAATGCAGTGAGACTCTCAGCAACCTAGTGAGACCTCATTATAAAACGGGTTGGCAGTATAGCTCAAAGGTAGAATGGCTCTGGGTTCAATCCCCAGTAAAACAAACATACACACACACACACACACACACACACACACACACACACACACACACTATAGTTAAGACCAGGCACGGTGGCCTACGCTTGTAATCCCAGAGATTCAGGAGGCTAAGGCAGGATGATCACAAGTTCCAGGTCAGCCTGGGAAACTTATTGAGACCCTATCTTAAAATAAAAGCCACTGGGGGATGTAGCTCAGTGGTAGAGCACCTCTGGGTTCAATCCTCAGAACTGATAAATAAATAAATAAATAAATGCAGCTGAATTGAACTGTATTTACCTCATTTGGGACAATTTCAATGTTAAGTCCCCCATAAAGGATTATTCAGAAGGAAAATCAAGATTTAGATGCTATAGGACTTTAAGGAAAAATGCATTCATAATGAAAGATATTAAAACTTTTTGAGATGGAAGCTATTAAAAAATTAAATGGAAATGAGTTTCATTTCTGGCAATATGGCAAACTAAATAACTTGAAAATCCTCCCATTCTAAACCACCTATAAATACTGGTCAAAATGCAAGAAGCAGCCATTGAAATGAACTCAGGGGGCAGCAAGGAGCGGCCCCCTCCAGGGTGGTAAGGAAGGGGGAGGGGAGCGTGATGAGCAACTAAACTGAGGCAGAGCTCTTCCTGAGAGGCTTGCTGGCCTTGGGTGCCTGAGAGTAGAGTGACCAATCAGGAAGGAGACTGTACTTTGGCCCATTTAAAATGAGGAGGTAAGGCCGGGCGTGGTGGCGCACGCTTGTAGTCCCAGTACTTTGGGAGGTGGAGACCAGAGGATCGGGGTTCGTGGCCAGCCTCAGCTCTCTCTCTCTCTCTACTTAGTGAGGCCCTCCGCAACTTTGTGAGACCCGGTTTCAAAATGAAGTATAAAAAAATAAGGCCGGGGGTGTAGCGCGGAGGTAGAACGCCCCTGGGTTCAATCCCTGGTACCGAAAAAAAAAAAAAAAAAAAAAAAGAGGAGATAGAGCCGGGAGCAGTGGCACACACCTGTAATTCCAGTACTTGGGAGGCTGAGACAGGAGGATCACAGGTTTGAGGCCAGAGCAAGGTATTTTAGTGAGACCTTGTTTCAAAATAAAAAATAAAAAGGGCTTGAAGTGCAGTTCGGTGGTAGAGCACCATGGATTCGATCCCTGGTACCTGCCCCCCCTCAAATAAGTTTCTGTCCATGCATGAAAGTATCACTGCCAACCTCACTAAGATGTACGGGAGGGAGAGGGAGCGGGGTGGGGTATGGAGGGAAATTCACCAAGTGATGTGTGCATTATGTTTGTAGCACTTTGAATCTCCCTATGATGTATAATTATGATGCATCAATAAAAGTACTTTAAAAAAGCGAGGAGATGGAACTTAGAACCCCCCAAAAGCTGGAATCCTCAAAAGGCTGAATCATTAGAGAAATAACTTGTTAAAAATAATCTCTCCGATGGCACGGGGAGACGAGGAAGTGTGCTGCCTTAGCATTGGTTACAGGTGGGGAAAAGGCTTCACTTGGAATCTGGGACTTCCATTCAGTCACTGAAGTGAGTTTGGGGCTGGAATTTATAAGACCTGTATGGTCAAGCAATCTCGAAGCTGAGAATTAATATAAAAGTACAAACCCAAAGCCAAACTCCACACTCCACACAGATACTACCTTCCACAAGCAAAGTGTAGCAGATACAAAAGTCCCAAGAACTTTGGATAACAGAACTATCAGACAGACTATAAAATAAGTAAGTCTACAACTGTTAAAGATGCCGGATGTGGTGGCACACACCTGTAATCCCAGTATGTGGAAGGGTGAGGCAGGAGGATTGCAGGTTCAAGGCCAGCCTCGGCAGCTTAGCGAGGCTCTCAGTAACTTAGTGAGACCCTGTTTCAAAATAAAAAATAAAATAGGTCTGGGGGTCCAGAGTAGAATGCCCCTGGGTTCAATCCCCAGTGTCTGTCTGTCTCTCTCTCTTTCGCTCACACACACATCAACAGAAAACAAACCCATGAATTCCAAGATTATGAATATACAATGAGTCGTGGTAAACAAGATAAATAAAAAGAAATTCATACTTGAACATAGCATAGTAAAAATACAGGAAACCAAAGACAAGGAGAAAAATCTTAAAACCAGCGAGAAAAGACAGATTACCTACAAAGGAATGACAGACTGATAGGAAACGTCTCAACAATAAATAGAGACATAAAAAAGACATGGTAGAGTATATTCAAAAAATGCCGAGGTAAAGTAACTGTCAATCTAGGGGAGTTCACCTAGCGAAATCATCACTCAAGGGTGAGAGTGAAAGATGACATTTTTATATTAATGGAAGGAACATATCACTCACACAGCTTCCTGGAAAGAACGACTAAAGGATATACTTCATGGAAAAAGGTTGGTAGCTAGGAGGGAGTAGTATGCTAGAAGGAAAGGTGAGCAAACTGGTAAACATGGGTGAATCGAAACAACGAATTGTCTGTATGTAAAATTACTGGCTCTAAAATAATAAGCGATAGGGCTGGGCTACAGCTCAGTGGTAGAGTGCTTGCCTAGCATGTGTGAGGCCCTGGGTTCAAGCTGCAGTACAGAAATAAATAAGATAACAAGCAACAATGGGGTGTCAAGTGGGAGATTGTAATTGAAGTTGAATCACTGTTAGCTTATTGTAGGGGGTTTAATTCCCTTTATATCAGTTGTGCATGTTAAACACTGTAATCACCGAAAGAGTAGAAACAGAATTTACAACTTCTAAATTAGCAAAAAAGGAAAGGGGAACAAAGAATGTCAATCAATTCAGTAGAAGAGAAGGAAGATGGCAAACAAAAAGGTCAGAGGAAGTCAAGTAAATAAAATATACAAAGCCGGGCGTGATGGCGCACACCTGTAATCCCAGTACTTGGGAGGCTGAGACAGGAGGATGGCAGGTTGGAGGCCAGCTTCAGCAACTTAGTGACTCTGTTTCAAAATTAAAGAAAATAAAAAAGGGCCTGGGGGTGTAGCTCAGGGGTAGAATGTCCCTGGGTTCAATCCCCAGTGTGTGTGTGTGTGTGTGTGTGTGTGTGTGTGTGTGTGTGTGTGT
>PVJS01030587.1:0-23993 GCA_004027185.1 Glis glis | reverse complement strand
GGGCTGGAGGTATAGCCCAGAGGTAGAAGGCCCCTGGGTTCCATCCCCAGTAATACACACACATACACACACACACACACACACACACACACACACACACGAAAAGAAATTTGTGGCCAACCTCAGCTACTGAGGCTCCGCAACTTAGTGAGACCCTGTTTCAAAATAAAGAATAAAAAATAAGGCTGGGGGTGTAGCTCAGAGGTAGAATGCCCCTGGGTTCAATCCCCAGTACTGCAAAAAAAAAAAAAAAAAGAGAAATTTGTATATTTAAGACCTCAATATTTCTTAGAAAAAATTTTCAATAAAGGAATTTTTTTTCGGTGCATACTGGGCAAGTGCTCCACTAAGTTATATCCCCAGCTCTCAACACTTTTTGTTTTGGAGACAAGGTTTGGTTAAATTGCCTTGGGTGATCTCAAAAATCTTCCTGCCTCAGCCTCCAGAGTGGTTGGGATTATAAGCACATGCTAGCACCTGAGCACAGTTTTGAATAGGGGTTTCATGTGAGTCATAAGTAGACAAAACTCATCAGCATGAAATGCATTTCCATAAATATATTAATTTTATACACTTTTTAGGGTCACCATTGCTTTTTTTTTTTTTTTTTGCAATACCCGGGATTGAACCTAGACGTGCTCTACCACTGAGCAATATCCCCAGGTCCTTTTTTTTTTTTTTTTTTGCAGTACTGGGGATTGAACCCAGGGGCAGTCTACCTTCGAGCTACACCCCCAGCCCGATTTTCTTTCTTTTATTTTTTTTTGAGGTACGGGGATTGAACCCAGGGGCATTCTACCTCCAGGCTACACCCTCAGCCCTATTTTTTTATTCTTTATTTTGAAACAGGGTCTCACTAAGTTGCGAAGGGCCTCACTAAGTAGCTGAAGCTGGCCAAGAACCCGGATCCTCCAGTCTCAGCCTCCCAAGTACTAGGATTACAAGCGTGCGCCACCACGCCCAGCCCGATTTTATTTCTTATTTGGAAACAGGGTCTTGCTAGGTTGATGTGAGTCTCACTACTTGCTGAGGCTGTCCTCGAAGCTAACCTACGATCCTCCTGTCTCAGCCTCCCGAGTATAGGGATTACGGGCGTGCACCACCAAACCCGGCATTAAACTCATTCATTATTTAGTTAGTGGTACTGGGGATTAAACCCAGGGTGTTCTACCTCTAAGCTACATTCTCAGCCTATTTTATTTTTTATTTTGAAACAGGGTCTCACTAGTTTGCTGACAGCCTCACTAAATTGCTAAGGCTGGCTTCAAACCTGCCATCCTCCTGTCTCAACCTTTTTAATTTTTATTTTGTTTTTATTTTATTTATTTTTTTTGCGGTACCAGCGATTGAACCCAGGGGTGTTCTACCTCTGAGCTATACCCCCGGCCCTATTTTTTATCCTTTATTTTGAAATCGGGTCTCACGAAGTTGTGGAGGGCCTCACTAAGTAGCTGAGACTGGCTGCGAACCCGGATCCTCTGGTCTCCACCTCCCAAGTACTGGGATTACAAGAGTGAGCCACCATGCCCGGACTTAATTTTTATTTTTTATGTTTTTTGTGGGGGTTTTTTGTGGTACTGGGGATTGAACCCAGGGGCATTCTACCTCTGAGCTACACCCCAGCTCTATTTTATTTTTATTTTTGAAACAGGGTCTTTCTAGGTTGATGAGTCTCAGTACTTGCTGAGGGTGTCCTTGACCCTGCGATCCCCCTGTCTCAGCCTCCCAAGTACTAGGATTACAAGCATGTACCACCACACCTGGCTATTTTTTATGTTTTTGTGGTACAGGGTATTGAATCCAGGGATATTCTACCTCTGAGCTACACTCCTCCCAGCCCTTTTTTTAATTTTTTGTTTTGAGACAGGGTTTCACTAAATTGCTGATGCTAAGCCCATGTGGTGGCTCATGCCTGTAATCTCAGTATTTAGGAGGCTGAGATAGGAGGATTGCAGGTTTGCAGCCAGCCTCAGCAACCTTGTGAGGCCCTCCGCAACTTAGTGAGACCCTGTTTCAAAATAAAAAATAAAATAGGGCTGGGGGTTTAGCTCAGAAGTAGAATGCCTCTGGATATATAAATAACTTTTTTTTTTTTGGCGCTAGGGATTGAACCTAGGGGCATTCTACCTCCAAGCTCCACCCCCTGCCCTATTTTTTATTCTTTATTTTGAAACAGGGTCTCACTAAGTTGCAGAGGCCTCACTAAGTATCTGAGGCTAGCCGCAAACCTGGGATCCTCCTGTTTTAGCCTCCCAAGTACTGGGATTACAAACGTGGGCCACCACACCCAGCTTTCTTTCTTTTTTTTTTTTTTTTTGCGGTACTGGGGATTGAACCCAGGGGCATTCTAACTCCGAGCTACACCCCCAGCCCTATTTTTTTATTCTTTATTTTGAAACAGGGTCTCACTAAGTTGTGGAGGGCCTCACTAAGTAGCTGAGGCTGGCCAAGAATCTGGATCCTCCTGTCTCAGCCTCCCAAGTACTGAGATTACAGTAAGTAGCATGCATCACCACGCCCAGCATAAGCGTGTTACTTTACAGTATTTTTTTTTTTTTGGCACTTGGGATTGAACCCAGGGGCATTTACCTCCGAGCTACACCCCCAGCCCTATTTTTTAATCTTTATTTGGAAACAGGGTCTCACTAAGTTGCAGAGGGCCTCACTAATTAGCTGAGGCTGGCTGCAATCCCGGATCCTCTGGTCTCAGCCCCGCAAGTGCTGGGTTTACAAGCGTGCGCCACCATGCCCGGCTAGTATTTTGAATTAATGAGACATTTTCTCCTCCAGGTAAATGGATAGGAAGGACCTCCTCTCCAGTCTGTGATTCTCTGAGTAGGATGAGGGGCAAATTCTACAGGAAATCAGCAACTCAGACCAGAAGAGTTGTGGGTACTACTCTTGACAGGGTGCCATGTCACCAGGGTGTCTCAACTTCCTCCATATGGCTTCTTCATATAGGTACCTCCTATCTGAAGGAGCGTGTCGATTCAAGACAATCCCTGTGGGATCAAGGATCCTTTCTCCTGATCATCAGAAACCTTGAGATGAAAGACGCAGGAACCTACATCTGTGAAGTGAATAACAAGAAGTCAGAGGTGGAATTGCAGCTGTTCCAATGTGAGTGGACAGGCCTGGGGTTCAGACAGCGCCAGTCCATCTCCCTCCCCCGCCTCCTCCACCCTGCTGCGTAGACCTGAGCTGGTGGCACTCACACATGGGTCAGACTGGTCACCAAGGCTTCTCAAACCCTCCTCAGACCTTTGGTCAAAGGAGGGAGAAAGGCCCAGAGAGAGGGAAAGAGGGAAGGAACCAAAGGAAGGAGGGAGCAAGACAGGGAAGAGAGTAAGGGGGGAGAGGAGGAGGAGGAGGGAAAGGGAAACCCTGCTTCGAGTTGGGAGGACAGGTAGGTATTGGGACAGGGAAGGATGGAGACACACTCTTGGTTTCCTCTCCTCTTCCCTTTCCGTGAGGGGGCATGTGTGTGACACCGGTGACTTGCTCTCTCTACAGTGACTGCCACGCCTGATACCTCCCTGCTGCAGGGGCAGAACCTGACCTTGGCCTTGGAAAGCTCCTCTGGCAGTTACCCCTCAGTGCAATTTACGAGTCCAGGGAATAAAATTATCAATGGGGTCAAGGTCTCAGTGCCCAAGGTGGGGGTCCAGGAAAGTGGAACTTGGACATGCATCATCACCCAGAAGGAGAAGAAGCTGGTGTTTGACAAAAAGATCCTGGTGCTGGGTAAGAGGTGCTCCTCCTTTCCCTGCAGGCTCCTCCCTGCTCAGAACTCCCAGGCCTCTCCTCCACTCTCTCTGCTCAGCCTGAGGATCTGCTGTTGGAGGCGGGGGGCTGGGTCCAGGCCCCCCTGCATCTGAGGTCTGTCCTGAGGGCCACACTGGGCCCTTCTCAGGAAGCTGATTACAGCTACCCCTCAGGGTGGAGGACATGGGGGAAGGAAAAGATGGGGAATGTAAGGATGACAAATGCCCCAGAGACCCCAGGGGGAGGCCCCAAAAGATGAGTGGCAAGGACAACTCTTTTTTCTTTTCTTTTTGGTACTGGGGATTGAGCCTAGGGGTGTTCTATTTCTGAGCTACACTCCCCAGCCCTTTTTATATTTTATTTTGAAACAGGGTCTTGCTAAGTTGCTGAGGCTGGTCTCGAACCTATGATCCTCCTGTCTCAGCTTCCCAACTACTAGGTGGATTATAGGTGTGTACCACCATGCCCAGCTAGGGCATCTATTTGTTGTTGTTGCCTTGGCTCCCCACTCCTACCAAGTTGGCAAATCTACTTGCTGGGGAAACACTAACCCACATGACAGCAAACCAGTCCAAATGACATTCTGCATAGCAACTCTCTAATCCTGAGCTAGAAACTGTGGGGAAACCAAGAGCCCAGAACGCAAGTCCTCCCTCTGATCCTGTCCTCAGGGTGCTAGTGTGACCTAAGACAGTACTTGTGGTGGTTAGTGCAAGATTCTGATTTAAATACTGACTCTGCCAAACCATGTGGCCTTGGGTGTGAGGGACTGGTTGCCACGGATGCTGCTGCTGATAGAAGTCTCTCACATGAAATTACTCGGAGTCAGAAATTATTATTTTTAGAGAAAATTATTATTATTATTATTGTTATTGTTATTTGCAGTACTGGGGTTGAACCCAGGGGCACTCTACCTCCGAGCTACACCCCCAGCCGTATTTTTTATTCTTTATTTTGAAACAGGGTCTCACTAAGTTGTGGAGGCCTCACTAAGTAGCTGAGGCTGGCCACGAACCTGTGATCTTCCTGTCTCAGCCTCCCAAGGACTGGGATTACAAGCGTGCACCACCATGCCTGACTTGAAAATTATTATTACTATTGAAATATGAAGCGGTTGGAGAGGAGGCAGCTCAAATCTCCTGTCCTCCTGCAGCCAACACTTTTAAACTTATGATGTTTAAACAAAGCATCATAAAAAATGATTAGACACAGGAGCCAGCAAATTGACATGGGTCAAGATAAGGAAAGACAGCAGGGCAGTCATGGGACAAGCCTCGAGGAAGGAAGGTTAAACGTTACTGGTAGATGGAGAAGACACCGAAGTCCATACTCTTATCGATCCCATCAGATCCCTTGGAAGTCTGTCCGCTTCTGGACAAATTCCACTCAGCCGGTACTGTATACTCAGCCGAGCTGGTCCAAGATGTTAATCTCAGTGTGCAGTTCTAAGATGGCTCTCAACACTCGGGCAAGGCTCTGAACCTCTATGCCTTGGTTTCTGCACCTGTAAAATGAGGAGGATGCCAACTATGACAATATCTTGTAGCATCACAGTGGGAATGAATACATGAAACACACTTAGGACAGTAGCTGGCACATAGTAAGCCCTACTTAAGTGTCGGCTCTTATTCTGTGAATTCTGATGAACTAAGAACCTAGGAGCAGGGCATGGTGGTGTAGGCCTGTAATCCCAGTACTTGGGAGGCTGAAACAGAAGGATCTCAGATTGGAGGCCAGCTTTAGCAACTTAGTGAGACCCTGTTTCAAAATTAAAAAATAGAAATAGGGCTGGGGGTGTAGCTCAGAGGTAGAACACCCCTGGGTGCAATCCCCGGTACCACACATACACAAAAAAATGTACCTAGGAAGTGTGGGCCAAATGGTCTCTGCTCCAGCGGTTCTATGGCTGGGCTGCTCTATGAAGACTTCCTGGAGGAGGGAGGTGGCTGCAGGAGCATGCTGGGGTGGAAAGATGGGACAGGACAGAAGATTGGAGAGGTAGGATTATTGAAGCATCTGCCATGGCAACCTTGGTGTGCGGGCCCCTCCCATCTCTTTGCTGTCCCCCCCACCCTGTGCTCCCTCATCTTCCTGTCTCTTCCTCACCCAGGGTTGCTCCCTTCCACCACCAGGTTTTCAGGAGACCCCCAGCACAGTCTATAAGAAGGAGGGGGAGCAGGTGGAGTTCTCCTTCCCACTTAACATCGGAGATGAAGGCCTGAGTGGAGAGCTGAGGTGGCAGGCGGAGAGCGCTTCTTCCTCCCAGTCCTGGGCCACCTTCTCCTTGAAGAATAAGAAGCTGACTGTGGAAAAAGTCACCTCGGACCCCAAGCTCTGGATGGCCGAGAAGCTCCCGCTCCGCTTCACCCTGCCCCAGGCCTTGCCTCACCATGCTGGTTCTGGAAGCCTAATCCTAACTCTGGACAAAGGAAAGCTGCATCAGGAAGTGAACCTGGTGGTGATGAGAGGTGAGGGGCTGGGTGAGGAGGGAGGGCAGGGGCAGGAGGGGCAGGGGCTGGTCCAGGGTGCCCCCGAGGCCAGCCAGGGCCCCACAGGGGTTCCTAGGACCTGTTTGCCTGGTTGAAGGGATCAAGAGCCTTCTGGGATTGGGGCTGGTTTGTTTGATTAGTTTGGATTTTGGTACTGGGGACTGAACCCAGGCACCTGCTCTACCACTGAGTTACAACCAGCCCTGGGTTAGGTAATTTTTTTTTTTTTTTTTTTTTTGGTGGTGGTGGTGCTGCTGCTGGAGATTGAACCCAGGGACATTCTATCTCCAGTCTACATCCCCAGCTCTATTTTATTTTTTATTTGGAAACAGGGTCTCACTAAGTTGCTGAGAGCCTCGCTAAGTTGCTAAGGCTGTCCTTGAACCTGTGATCCTCCAGGCTCAGCCTCCCAAGTACTAGGATTACAAGCATGTGCCACCATGCCTGGCTTCTTTCTCATCTTTCTAATAAGGATAATAAAACCTGTTCTTTGTACACTAGTAATGATGATAATATCAAGCTCAATACTGAGTCCTCTGCATCCATATCTCCTTATCATCATAATAACTCCACAAAAATAATGGCCAACACTCCAGGGTTCAGTACATGCCAAGCCCCATCCAAACTCTTCACATGTCTTCATGCATTTGCTTATTGTGTGGGATCAGGTTGCTAAGTAACTTGCCCGGGGACACATAAGAAGTAGAGCTGGCGCTGGGCGTGGTGGCGCACGCTTGTAATCCCAGTACTTTGGGAGGCGGAGACCGGAGGATCTGGGTTCGCGGCCAGCCTCAGCTCGCTCTCTCTCTCTCTCTCTCTCTCTCTACTTAGTGAGGCCTTCCGCAACTTCGTGAGACCTGGTCTCAAAATAAAGTATAAAAAATAGGGCCGGGGGCGTAGCGCAGAGGTAGAATGCCCCTGCGTTCAATCCCCGGTACCGAAAAAAAAAAAAAAAAAAAGAAGTACAGCTGGCTGGGATTCAAATCCAAGACCATTGGATCCCAAAAGCTGTGTTTTCTCCCTTACGAAGGCATGGAAACGTGCTCTGAGAGGTGAAAGAAGGCCACCCATGCAAAGGATCATTTTGATTATTCCACTGCATTCCAGTAGAGCTTGGGGGGTGCTGGGAACCCAGATGGCCAGGCTCCTGATCTCACCTCTCATTCCTCTGCAGCGACTAAGATGCAGAACACCCTCGTCTGTGAGGTGCTGGGACCCACCTCCCCCAAGATGATGCTGAGCTTGAAGCTGGAGAACCAAAAGGTCAATGTCTCAAAGAAAGAGAAGGTGGTTCGGGTGCCGTCCCCCGAGGCAGGGATGTGGCAGTGTCTACTGAGTGACGGGGACCAGGTTTTACTGGCTTCTACAGTGGAGGGTGAGGATCCAGATTCTAAGGCCTAATCCCAAGCCTCAGGCTCCCAGCTGCGGGACCTTGCCAGGGGTTGGTGGAGATCGCCCAGAGCCCCAGCCTCTCGTTTCCTCTGAGATGGAGGAGTTACATGTGTGGTAGCCTGGAGAGACAGAGGTGGGACGGGCACAGGCCTGGGCTCGAGGGTCCAAGTTCCTGCCTCCCCTGCGGTCTGCAGCCTGGGAATGGGGCCTCCTGACCAAGAGCTCCCTCCCTCCCTCCCTCCCTTCCTCCCTTCCTCTCTTTTTTTCTTTCTTTTTTGTGGTACTGGGGATTGAACCCAGGGGCATTCTACCCCCAGCTACACCCCCAGCCCTATTTGTTTTTATTTTGAAACAGGGTCTCACTAGGTTGATGAGAGTCTCATTACTTGCTGAGGCTGTCCTCGAACCTGCGATTCTCCTGTCTCAGCCTCCCAAGTACTGGGATTACCAAATGTACCACCACACCTGGCTTCTCTCTCGCTCTCTTTCTTTTCCTTTCTTCTCTTTCTTTCTTTCTACTGGGGATTGAACCCAGGGTCATTCTACCTCTGAGTTTCACTCCTAGCTCTTTTTATTTTTTATTTTGAAGCAGGATCTTGCTAAGTTGCTGAGGCTGTTCTCAAATCTGCAATCCTCCTGTCTCAGCCTCCCAAGTATTGGGATTACAGGCATGCACCACCATGCCCAGCAGTGCCCTGTAGTTCTAAAGCATAAAATCCTTTCCCAGCTCTGTGCCCTTAAGCCCTGGTGGCCTTTGAAAGCCCTGAGCACCTATTCCTCTCTCCCAGCCCTGGGACCAGCCCTGTGTCTGCCCCTCGAGCAGGCCCTGATGGTGGGCAGTGTGCTGAGTACCCTCTCTCTTGTAGTTTTGCCCACAGAGTTGAACCAGGACCAGCCCATGTTCCTGGCTATCATCCTGGGAGGCGCCTTCAGCCTTCTGCTTCTCATCGGGCTCTGCATCTTCTGTTGTGTCAGGTGCCGACACCGACGGGTAAGCAAGCCCCCAGCCCCCACTGTGCCCTCCACTGGGCCCTCAAGCACCTGAGGCTAGTATGAGGGTGTCCTTCATGGGCGACCTGCTTCTGGTCAGTTCTCTCTGCGCAGCCCATGAGCTCCCTCACTGCAGTCCAAGCCTGTTCCCACTCCCACACCGAGGGAGAGACAGGAAGGAGCCGAGTCAATGCCAGGACTGATGGCCTCAGCCACAGTAACCGCTTCTCCTCTCCCAGCTTCCCCCACTCCCCCTCCAAGGGGCATTTCCCTTGTGGAGGCCTGGGACCCTCATGACTCCCCTCCTTATCCCTGGACAGCGACAGGCAGAGCGGATGTCACAGATCAAGAGGCTCCTCAGTGAGAAGAAGACCTGCCGGTGCTCCCAGTAAGGATCTGAGCAGGAGAGGGGAGAGAGGAGGAAAGGGGAGGGCAGGGGAGGAAGCAAGGAGGAGGGATTTGAGAAGAGAGAGAAGCGAGGGTGAGGAGGGGGTGGAGGCCAGGAGATGAAGGCCAAGAGAAGGTGGTGGAGAGGAGCGAGGGTAAAAAGGGCCCGTGGAGAAGGTGGGAAAGAGGCAGAAGGTGAAGGGTGGAAGGGCAGGGGCAGTGGGCCTGGGGTATTTCTGGGTGGGCTTTTCCACCACATTCAGAGGCTATCACTGTACTGGAAGAGAAAAGTGGGGTCTGGAGCCATGGGGTCCTAGAACACTAAGGGGTAGAAGGGATAGACTTGTTCTCTTTATTCTTCTTTCCTCCAGCCGGCTGCAGAAGTCTGAGAGTCTCATTTGAGGCACAAGAACCTACCTAGGAGCTTCCCACATGCAGCCTCCCCAGCTGTCTGCCCTGTTTCCTGTTGGGCTCCGGCCTGCAGACCAGATGAATGTAGCCCATCCCAGCACCCCAGCCTCCTCCTGCTCTCTCCCTCCACAACCAGCCACGCTCTCTCAGACTCCTGTTCTCAACTTTCCAGAGCTTTAATCACACCATTCTTCCCCATTTCCTTTTCTTCCAAGTCCTGGCCCTTCTCTGATTACTTCTCCTGGACCCTCTCTCCCTACCGTCCACTTGGATCCCAGGGCAGTGAGCAGGACCAGCCCTGCTTGGCACCGAAATAACTCAGCCCAGGACTGCCAGTTTGCTGGAGAGGACAAAGAGGCAGGGACTTGTCTGCGGTCACACAGCTTGTCAAGGAGTGAAGCAGCTCCCACTGCCGCATGTTCCTGCCTCTCACCGTGTTGGCAGGTCTCACATGCTGACCTGCGTACACACGGGCTCCAAGACACACACCCACGCACACGGCCACACCCTAGTCCACAGACACAATTTCTTATCACTCAAAGCAGCACATCTCTGGTTATAAACTAGTTTCACATCCTCTGTCTATTGGAACCTTACAAAAATCCTACAAGGCCGGCAGTGACAGAACCAAGGTCTTCGTCTCCAGTTTATGGGCCAGAAATGGATCTCAGAAAGGCTTAGTTGACTACCCAAGGCCACACAGCCAGCAAGCACTGGAGTCAGGACTAACTCCGGACTCCTGACCCCTGGTGCTGCTGCTGCTTCTTAATGTGGGGACAAATCCCACAGAGAGCTCTGCCATGGCTAGTCATAGACACCTAGAAGCACACTGCTCATAGGGAGGGCCGAACTCACAAAGTTCAGGAACATGGGGAAAGGCCTCCCTGCCTAAAACTCCCACCATCACCTGCTGGTGGTAGAGTCCTGTGGCTGGAGGAAAAGGCTTCAGTTCTCTTAATCAGAACACAGGCCCTGTAGGAGAGAACGTCCAGGGCCTGCCATTTGCCCTGTACAGAACCTTCTGGAAGGTGAGGCTTTGCTGGGGGAGGAGGCAGGGAGTTGGCCTGGGGGTGACCCTCTGAGGGAACCCCCTGTGAAAGGTGATAGTGCTGGGCCTCAGTCCCCCTCCTGTACCCTTCCTCCTTCATCTTCCCCCAAACCATTCAGGACACAGGGAAATCTGGGTTACACGTAGTATTCTTCCTCTTCCTGATCCATTTGTCTCAGGTCCTCAGCCTCCTGTGCACCTCTTGCTTCTCTTCTTTACCAGTTCCCTCAGTCCCAACTTCTTTTCCTCTCTTCTGCTTTCTTTCTAGCTTGCCTCTTCCAGAAAGACCACCCAAGTGCTAGCAGGCTCCCCACTGCTTTGTATGCGTGCCTACTCCCCCATCTTGCTTTCCTGAGCTGACAGAAAAAAAAAATACAATAAAATTACTATAAAGAAGAGACTTCCTGTGTGTATGCATGGCGGGGGGGGGGGGGGGGGAGAAGAAGAGGAAGAAGGAGGAAGAGGAGGAGAAGGAAGGAGAGAGAGAAAGGAGGGAGGACACTTCTCTGGGGATCAGGGATCTTTGGGGTCAGAGCCAGAGGAAGATGAAGTTTCCCTGGAGAGGGAAAAATTCCCTGGAGGCTGACTGCCCACTTCAACAGCCCAAAGAGCTCTGCATGTGTCTGCGTGTGTGACTAAGACTCTGTAATCACATGCCTGTGATGTGCCGAGGGGGTCGACTTTGGCAGTTGTGCATGCTTTCTTGGTATCTACATGTGCAGCTGGGAGAAAGGACTATGAGAAGCTGTAATGTGTGTGTGTGCAAACTGTGTACCCCCAACATAAGTGTGTGTTTGTGTTCCAGGAGGAGGAAACAGTGCGCGTGTGTGCAAGCAGGAGCCCACATCCTTTTAGAGCCATGCACACCCACCCCCCCAACTCCGTGAGCAGCCTCAGCTTGCCTGGCCAGCCCCCTCACTTCCAACAAGCCTCCGGCATGCCCCTCGGAGCCCTACCCAAGGTGCAGCCCTCGCACGGATGCACACAGTGACACACAGTGACACACGCTTCCTCCTTCCCGAACAGCTAGCTCCTCAGTCCCCAACAACACCGGCTGCCTCCTTGGGCTCAAGCTCGTGTTGAAAACCGGCAGGGGTGGGGGCAGGACACCAACCATTTCGCCAATGGAGCCCGCTCCCCGCCATCCTCCTCACCCCTCCCTCCAGGAGCCTTCCTTGCCCCTCCCCCTCCAAGTCACCACCGTCCAGTTTCCCCGCCCTACCTCGCCGCCCCCCACCCCAAAGCAGTCATTCGGTCCCCTAACCCGGGCGCCCAGGCGGGACGGCCCCGAGAGAGAGGGGCCTGGAGGGGCCTGAGGGGCCGAGCGCGCCGAGCAGCGGCTGAGCCGGGAGGCCGGGCTGGGGGAGGGCGCCCGAGGGAGGGGGAAGAAGGAGGAGGGCGGCGAGCGAGCCGGCAGCGGCGGGAGCCCGGGCGAGACGCGTCGGGCGGGAGTGCGTCTCCGCGGCGGTGCTGGGCGCAGCGAGAGGTAAGGCGACCCCTGCCCGGTCCCCGCGTCCCTCGGCTCTGCCCCCAGCTGCCTCCTCGCCCTCCGGCCCGCCCTCCTCCCCGGCCACCTGCTGTTTGCCCTGGAGAACGCGGTGGGTGACAGGAGGGAGGAGCCGCCTGACCTTACCCCTTAGCCGCGAAGGGCGAGGGACCCCTGTCGGCGACGGAGCCCCCCAGATGCCCCTCCTCCCTTCTCGGATCGCTCCCTGTCCTTCACCTCCTCGCTGTCCTTCAGGTCCTGCCTGCCTCCCTCCCTCTCTGACTTCCATCTCCACCTTCCCAAGCCCACCAGCTGGGCGGGGGAGGGGGAGGCCGGTGGGAAGGGGTCCCAGGCTGTGGGGGAGCGCCATGGGGGGCCTCCTGACCAGTTCCCTCCACCTCCCTCTGGCTGGCCACTGCCATGGCAACTAGGGTGTACTGGGCTCTGGAGAAAAGACAAAGGTGGGGGTGGGCCAGGACCTCTGTGGAGGGCAAGGGTCTGAGGTTCCGCCACAGGAAATAGACCCTGGCAGTGCTGTGCCCCATCTTACCTCATTTGCCCCAAAGCCATTATGCCCATCCCCACAGCCTCCACTCTGTTCAGCCCCCTCCCCAGGGCCCACTGAAGCTCAGCGTCACTAAGATCAGGACTCTTCTCCCTCCCATCAGAGGGAAACTGAGCTCTGGGCCAGGGGAGGAGATCCTGTCTCCCAGTGGGAGTGGGCACCTTACTGAGCGCTGGGCTTTTCTCCTCAGCCTCCCTGTTCCCCTCTCCCTACCCCCCCACCCCCGGCCTCCGCTCAGGGGCTTCTGAGCTTTTTCTTCTATTTTCAGATACTACCACTTTGCCCCCTCTTTCTCTTCTGCTCAAACTCTCCTCCTTCTCCCTAGTTCCCCCTCTTTCCATTTCTGGATGCTTCTGATGTCAGTGGTTTCCCCGCCTTCGGGTTCCCTAGCACCCCCCCCCCTTTGGTCCTAGCCTCCTTTCTCCCATTTTCCCAGGTCCCTGGGTAGCTGGAGGGTGATGACTGGGGCCTGGGGAAGGGGGGCTGAGCACTAAGACCACCGGGCCAGGAGATCCGCAGGTAGGAGAGGCGGTTTACAGTGAACCCCCAGAAGAAAGGAGTCAGGAGTCTCCCATCAGTAGCTCTGAAAAGAGATTTAGGGACATGAAGATAGGGGTGGAGTGGTATTGAGCAGGGGACATTATAAGAAGGAATCTAGGAGTTCCAGAAGGCAGAGAAAGGGCTGAAAAGGGATGGGAGACAGGAAAGTGAGAATGTCTTTATTTCTGGAGGACAGGGAGCTCTTATTTGTGTGGGGTGTTTGAGTGGTTGTCTGATGATTTAAGGCAGGGGATGGCTCTGAATGAGCCCCATGACCCAGGGTAATCAGTCATTTCAGTAGTTTCAAGAGAAGGGGGGGCGCACAAGAAGCTGGGTAGAGAGTAGCCTGGGCCCCACCTCTGCCCTCCCTCTCCCACAACTCATCTTTCCCTTGCAGCTTGTCCAGGTGGTTGAGCCCCACCCCAAAAGCTCTTGGGGCATCCAGAAGATTCTCTGACTGGTCAAGAACCAGAGGAAAAAGGCCTGCAAGCCCCAGCATGGGGACCAGAGCCCTCCAGCCCACCTCATAATTGGGAAAGCAGTCAGTTTGCCCCCATCAAGCTACTTAAGGAAGGGCCCCGCCTAACATGGAGGCTGAGGACGGCCTCTGCTAACCCAAAGCCTCCTCCCCTGCCTGGCACACTTGGCCTCAGCTCGGCCAGTCATGCGATGCTGAGCAGCAGGCTGGGCCTGGGGCAGCCTGCCTAATTATAGGACAAGGATTGTGGGCGTCATGGGGGTACGTGTAAGTGGGGCTCCTGGGTGAGACCTAGCCCCCACCCCCAAGGCTCAAGGGGGGTGGGGGGCTGAGGATAGGATGGCGCGGGGCGGGGCGGGGGCGGAGGAGGCCTCCCTGCGCTCAAACGCACTGTCCTGGCTGGCCTGTGGGCTCCTGGCGCTGCTGGCCAATGCCTGGATCATCCTCAGCATCTCCGCCAAGCAGCAGAAGCACAAGCCTCTGGAGCTACTGCTCTGCTTTCTGGCGGGCACGCACATCCTGATGGCGGCCGTGCCCCTCACCACCTTCGCGGTGGTACAGCTACGGCGCCAGGCTTCCTCCGACTACGACTGGAACGAGAGCATCTGCAAGGTCTTCGTGTCCACCTACTACACCCTGGCCCTGGCCACCTGCTTCACAGTCGCCTCGCTCTCCTACCATCGCATGTGGATGGTGCGTTGGCCCGTCAACTACCGCCTCAGCAACGCCAAGAAGCAGGCTCTGCATGCTGTCATGGGCATCTGGATGGTCAGCTTCATCCTCTCCACACTGCCCTCCATTGGCTGGCACAACAACGGCGAGCGCTACTACGCCCGAGGCTGCCAGTTCATCGTCTCCAAGATTGGCCTCGGCTTCGGCGTCTGCTTCAGCCTCTTGCTCCTCGGGGGCATTGTCATGGGGCTGGTCTGTGTGGCCATCACCTTCTACCAGACGCTGTGGGCCCGGCCTCGGAGGGCTCGACAGGCCCGGAGAGCGGGGGGCAGTAGGGGCGCCAAGGTGGGTGGGCCGGGGGGCTTGGGTACCCGGCCGGCATTTGAGGTGCCAGCCATTGTGGTGGAGGATACCCGAGGGAAGCGGCGATCCTCGTTGGATGGCTCCGAGTCGGCCAAGACATCTCTGCAGGTCACCAACTTGGTCAGCGCCATCGTCTTTCTCTATGACTCGCTCACAGGGGTGCCCATCCTGGTGAGATTGGCGTCCTCCCACATGTTCTCCCTAATATCTAGGCCCCAGCAGCAGCATCCGACCTCCGACTCCATCAGCCATGCAGCAGATTGGTCATGTTTCTCCAGTTCTATCATCATCTCCCTCTCCTCTCCCTGTCCCTCATCTTTGGCACCCATGTTCTAGTTCCCATGCCCACCTCTCAGCTCCTCCACCTATTCTTTAGTTCCCACTATCAACTTCATCATCCGTCTTTCAATTCCACTACCTATCCTCCAGCTCCATCGCCTATCCTGCATCTCCATGGTTCAACTATCAACCTGCTTCAGTTCTCCATTCCCTGGAGACCATACGGCCTCTGAGAACTCTGGATGGAAACCATGTAGGGCTCACCTCACCACCCCATCCAGTCCCTATTCTTGGATTTCTCTGTCTCCAAGTTTCCTGCACCATCTCTGTTCCTCTCCCTCCTGACCCCAGGGCTTTGTCTCCAGCACTTTCCCGGACCTTTGCTGAGTTGATCCCTTCTCCTCTGTCCACTCCACCTCCACTTCCAACTTTGCTTCTGTCCCTTCGCAGGGACAAGCATCCCTTCCTGACCTCTTGTCTACCAACGGCACTGTGGATATCAGGGTCAGGTGGGCCCCCTGGGCTCGGGGCCCTGACCCACCATTCCCCATACCTCTCCAGGTGGTGAGCTTCTTCTCCCTGAAGTCCGACTCGGCTCCACCATGGATGGTGCTGGCTGTGCTCTGGTGCTCCATGGCACAGACACTGCTGCTGCCCTCCTTCATCTGGTCCTGTGAGCGCTACCGTGCAGACGTGCGCACCGTGTGGGAGCAGTGCGTGGCCATCATGTCGGAGGAGGATGGTGATGAAGGTTAGAGGAGGAGCTGGGCTTTTGCTTTCCTGGACAGTGCCATCTATTTTCTTTTCTGCCTTTTCTACTGCCCCTTCTCTGCAAGAGATGGGCTGCCCTGGAGTGCCCCCTGCTGGACAGAGCCTATGCCACCCCCCAGCGTCCTCTGCCTAATCAGGCACTCCACTGCCTCCTCAGGGAGGGCTCTCTTCATGGGACCTGGGCTCCTGTCTAGAAGTCCACACTGCCCAGCTCTGCCCCCTACCCTAGGCAGAGTGCCTGAGAAACAGTCCCCAGTCCTAATGCAAAGAAGGCTGTGGCACTTAAGGGAAGCTAAGCTTCCTCAGAGAGACCCAGCTCTGGGGACAGTCCTTGGAGGACACAGTAATTGTTCAATGAACAGGTCTATAGGCATGAAGTCCTAGGGATTCTGCACTGGATGGAACAAATGCTAGCCACTCTTGGTCTTCCGGAGCTTCCAGACTAATAGGGGCTGAAGTGTTCTCTGGCACCTCCAGGAGGGGATGGGTGTTCTCTGCCTATAACCACTCTGCCCTTTCCTCTCCCAGATGGGGGCTGTGATGACTACACAGATGGTCGAGTGTGCAAAGTACGCTTTGACGCTAATGGGGCCACAGGACCAGGGGCCCGGGACCCCACCCAGGTGAAGCTACTGCCTGGACGGCACATGCTCTTTCCCCCTCTTGAGAGAGTACACTACTTACAGGTATGCGACTGGGGTGATGCCCCCTAGCCTGGTTGTCTGCACCACTGTAATCCAATTTCTGTTACCCAAATCCCTGTTCCCTAGCTCTGGCCTGTAGGGCACCCTAAGGGGACAGGTGAAGGAAAGGCATAGGAAGGAAGGCTCCCCCAGACCTCTCAGAACCAGGCTTGCCTACTGGGGAAATTGTTTTGTAGAAGTTGAAGCGGGTGGAGCCATCTTGCAGAGTCCCCACTTTCCTTCCTATTCCTCTTTCTTTGCGCCTGCAACACTTCCAGGTCTCACCTGCTCTTCTTCCCAGGTCCCTTTGTCCCGCCGTCTGTCCCATGATGAGACCAACATCTTCTCCACCCCTCGGACACCAGGCTCCTTCCTGCACAAGTGGTCATCCTCTGACGACATCCGGATCCTCCCGGCCCATAGCCGGGCCCTCGGGGGTCCTCCTGAGTACCTGGGACAAAGACACAGGCTGGGGGATGAGGAGGACGAGGAAGAGGCTGAAGGTGGGGGGCTGGCCAGCCTTCGCCAGTTCTTGGAAAGTGGGGTTCTGGGGTCAGGTGGGGGACCCCCACGGGGTCCTGGCTTCTTCCGGGAGGAGATCACTACCTTTATTGATGAGACACCTCTGCCTTCTCCAACTGCCTCTCCAGGACCCTCTCCTCGCCGGCCCAGGCCACTGGGTCTTTCACCCCGCCGACTCTCCCTGGGGTCCCCCGATAGCAGAGCCATTGGACTTCCTTTGGGGCTAAGTGCAGGGAGACGCTGTTCCCTGACAGGGAGTGAGGGGAGTGCAAGGGCTTGGGGAAGACCCTGGGGCCCAGGCAACCCCATCTTCCCCCAGCTGACCCTGTGAGCCCAAGTGGGCCTCTTGGATTTAGATAAAGGAGGGGCCCAGCTGAGCACACCTCATTCCGGCCCTGAGCCCAGGGCAGCGGCCTCCAGACTCCAGGGAGATGAGCGCTAGATTTGGGGCTCCAGAACCCCTGCTCTCTCCCATCCAAGTGACCAGATGCCCTGCCCTCCCTCCATCACCCCCTAGCAAAACATATTAAAGTCTGAAGTGTTGCCATGGAAACTTCGTGTCCAGTGTACTGTGGTGGCAAAGGGTATGGTCAGAGCCTGGGGGTGGGGTGTGTGGAGTGGCTCATAGACGACAAAATAGAGCAGCTACAGGAGACAGAGGCACAGAAAGACACATGGAGAAATCATCACGCACATTCCTCTGTGCAGACATAGCAGAGACAGGCTTAGGAGCACACAGTGCCAGGGGTGGGGCACCTGGAAACGCTTAACTTTGTTGGTTTGGTGGGTGAAGGATCTTTGTTCAGATTTGTGGCGGTGCTTTTAGAGTGTGGTTCTATCCCCAACGCCCCAACCCACCCACTTCCCCCAAATCCATCCAAGTGTTAGGTAGCTAGCTAGACATTAGCAGATTGGTTTTGCTGGGACAGACTGAAGTTCACCTGCAGGCCTCACTCATGTTGACCCTCCCCTGTGGGGAAAGGGAGCAGAAAAACAACTCAGGGGCACCCCAGATGTAATATGTATAAAGAAGGTGTCCAGATGGAGTATAAAACCTGACACATAGAAGACTCCGCGCTGCTTTCCATTCCTGGGAGCAGACAGCTCCAGACCTGTCTCTGGAGTATAACCATTGCTCCCGGCAGCTTTCCCATGCCCAGGGAACAGACCTCTGCAGACCCTCTTCCTGGAGGAAACCCCATTGCCCCAGGCCTCCATTTTCAATCCCAGAGAATGGCTGTTCCAGGCCCTTTTCTCTGGGACAGGAGCCCTCCCCCCACTTCTTCACAGCCTTTCTCATATGGTTTATTTCCTAAATAAACCTCCTGTATTTCCCATTTTGTGCTTTCTGTTTGAATGCTTTCCAAGCAGAGAAGCAAGAATTGAGGTTATGTGGAATAATTTAAAAATCTCCCCCTGGGCAACACAGGGGCTCACTTTCGGGGCGCTTGAGGTGGGGGGGGGCTGATGTGATGTCCCAGGCCCGGAGTTACCCTCCTCCATGCCTTGTTCTAAAGCTCCTTCTCCAAAGGGGTGGGTGGGCAGATGAACTGGCAAGAGGTGTCCACACTCCTTTTCCTGGACCCAGGCAGGAATGGAAGGGATCACAGCCCCGGGTACCCCCAAACCATGGGCCACCGGGACTGATACCACCCGGTCCTCCAATAGGAGGCGCCAGGCCGGCTCCAGTCCCCCCCATTTTGCTCTCCTCTCTCCATCTTCCCTTTCTCACCCACACTAGACCGGCTCATCTTAAAAAGACCTGTTCCCCTCTCTGCCCTGGCTCCCCTGACTTCTCGCTCCCTCTCTCTCACTGGCCTCCCCTTCGGTTCGGCCTCGGCCGGGTCAGGTCTCTTTGGCCTCACTCATTCCTTCTCTCTTCCTCTCCCGCCTCCTCTCCATCTCTCCTTCCTTTCCCTCCCTCCTCCTTCCCCCCTTTCCTCCCTCCCTCGCGGCTTCCACATTTCCCTCCGGCAGCCGGCCGGCGGCTCTGACACCATGCTCCGGCTCCTCCGATTGCTGCTGCTACTGCTGCTGCTGCCTCCCCCGGGGTCCCCCGAGCCCCCCGGCCTGGCCCCGCTGTCCCCGGGGGCGCCCCCGCAGGCCCCCGACTTGCTCTACGCGGACGGGCTGCGCGCCTACGCGGCCGGGGCTTGGGCGCCGGCGGTGGCGCTGCTGCGGGAGGCGCTGCGGAGCCGGGCGGCGCTGGGCCGCGCGCGGCGGGACTGCGGGGCGAGCTGCGCGGCGGAGCCCGGGGCCCGGGAGCCCGATTCTGCAACGGGGCCCGCGCAGGGGTCCTGGGAGCCACTGCTCCCCCGCGCCGTGCTCCGCCGCGCCGAGTGCCTGACCCAGTGCGCGGCGCGGAGGCTGGGCCCCGGGGGCGCGGCGCGGCTCCGCGTGGGGAGCGCGCTCCGGGACGCCTTCCGCCGACGGGAGCCCTACAACTACCTACAGAGGGCCTACTACCAGGTGCGGGAGCCGCCCAGGGCCCTACCCTCGCCCAAGTTGCTGTGCTACTTGCAGCTGACCGGGAAAGGGTGGGGCGATGAGGGGCGCACCATGGACGTCTACGTTTGAATACAGTCCCATCTAAAGCCCGGAGAGGACCCGTGGAGGTCACGGAGGGACAGCCAAGGGAGAGTGGGAGCCAAGTTGGATTGAGGGTGGAGAGATCGTGCGAGAGGCGGGGTGGGAGGAGCTGGAAGATGGAGGGACCGGTCTGCAGTTTTATTTTAGTAGGCCGTACTGAGACCCGTGTAGGGGTGAGCTCTGCTTCTTTTTGGGAAGGAAAAGCAGAGGGCTGTGCGTAGGGGTGGAACCCGCTAAAGGGTGGGGAAATTGTATAGGTGTGTGCTTGGGGTCGAGAGTGAGGGTGGGACTTCGCTTGGCAGCTGGGAGCTTTCGGATGGTTAGGGGAGGGAGCCATGGCTGAATGCTCTGTCAGGACTCTGCACTGCTACCAGGATGGTGGCTGATGCCTACGTGGCTGGGGGCAGGGGGGGGGCAGTGCGGGGCTGGGGCTGGTTGCACACACCTCAGCTCAGGGTCCTAGAGACCACTGCTTTTGTTGGCAGCACAGGTCTTCCCCACTTCCCTGCACCCCTAACCATCACTCCCACCTGTCTCCCAGACTGAGGTCCTGAGCCTCTTGCCCTCATCCCACCCGCTCCAAAGTTTTCAGAACCAACCCCCCTTCCTTAGGTCCCAGACTCCTGAGTGTCTCAACATTCTGGCTTCTGGGGGGACTGCAGGTTGGGAGGTGAGACCGCCCTGATGGCCAGTCCTCCACCAGGCTCTCCGGCAGTGCTGGAGTCTGTCTGGGGCAGAGCGGCTGATGAAGGCGCAATGGTCTGACACCCCACCCTGGGGCTCTGATTTCCCATCCCTCTGGCCCCCAGTTGAAGAAGTTGGATCTGGCAGCAGCCGCAGCACACACCTTCTTTGTAGCAAATCCAACACACCTGCAAATGCGGGAGGACATGGCTAAGTACAGACGAATGTCTGGGGTTCGGCCCCAGAGCTTCCGGGACTTGGAGTCGCCCCCACACTGGGTGAGACCCTCAGCACCACCCCTGTCTTGCCCTGAACCTTTGCCTGGCCGGATACACAGGCCTCCCTGGACTCTGGCCCTGGGGAGCTTGGACATCAGAACATCTTGTGCTGGTCGTCAATGGCCTGGATGAAGTCTTCCTCTAAGATTTAGTTTCCTTCCTCTGTGGTCACTAAAGTCTGATGTTAACATTCTGATTCTTGGGTCACGACTGTTCTTCCCCCTGGGTGCAGTGGGATGCGGAGTCCATGCCTCAAATTAGACCAATGTCTCTCTCCTTCCCAACTACCAATCCTGTCCCCCCCAATCTCAGGTGACTGACTGCTCCCCTTCCCCACAGGCAGCCTATGACACTGGCCTGGAGCTCCTGGGACGCCAGGAGGCAGGGCTGGCACTGCCCAGGCTGGAGGAGGCCCTGCAGGGGAGCCTGGCCCAGATGGAGAGCTGCAGGGCTGGCTGTGAGGGGCCTGAAGAGCAGCAGGGAGTAGAAGGAGAGGAGGAGGAGGAAGGGGCCAGGAGCCAGGGGGGCCTCTACGAGGCCATCGCAGGTGAGAGGCTGGGAGTGCATGCAGGAGGGGATTGCTGCCCACGAGGAGCATGCACGAGCTGGACGGTTCATGTGTGTCCTCTGCAGGACACTGGATTCGGGTCCTGCAGTGCCGGCAGCGCTGTGTAGCAGACACAGCCACACGTCCTGGTCGCAGCTTCCCTGTCCCCGACTTCCTTCCTAGCCAGCTGAGACAACTGCATGAGGCCCATGCTCAGGGTCAGTTGGGGAATCGTGGGGCCTAGGGAGTGACTGGGGTTGGAAACAGAGGGAGTGAAGACTTGTCTCTGATGGTACCCTGGGCCCTTCTCTCTGTCCCTCCCATCTTTCTCTGCATCTGTAGTTTCACTGTCAGGGCCCGAGGGGACCATCAGCAGGAAGACTCTTAAAATACTCTCCTTCTTTGGCATCATCGTGAAAGGCTCAGGAGATGGGCCACAGGGCCTCTTCTGCCCTTGCTGTCTCTCACCTTCCTTTATTTTCTCCTCTCCTCCTCTTCGAACTCTGCCAGTGAAGGTATGCTTGAGTCAGATTTTGAAAGAAGCGATGGGTGGGCATGGCAGCCTGGGGGCTCTTGGAGTTGGTTGGATGGTCCTGGGAGACCACCTCTCCAACTGTCTCTGTTCACCTGTGTTGTCTGCCTCTGCCCAAGGGTCATCGCTGTCCTCAGCCTCTGTCCCTCCTTCCCCGTTCTCTGTTTCCAGTGGGGAATCTGTCCCAGGCCATGGAAAATGTCCTGAGTGTCCTGCTTTTCTACCCGGAAGATGAGGCTGCCAAGAAGGCTCTGAGCCAATACCAGGCCCAGCTGGAAGAGCCCAGACCTGGCCTCGGACCAAGAGAGGTGACCAGCACACACACTTACCCCATGAGGTAGCCCTAGATCAAATAGTAGACCTAAGAAGTAACCTGCCCCAGCTGGGCGTGGTGGCCCACACCTGTCATCCCAGTGCTTGGGAGGCTGAGACTGGAGGCAGGTTCGCAGCCAGCCTCAGCTACTTAGTGAGGCTCTCAGCAACTTAGTAAGACCCTGTTTCAAAATAAAAAATAAAATAGGGCTGGGGGTTTAGCTCAGAGGCAGAAAAAAAAATAATAACCTGCCCTCCCACCCCATTCTGGCCTTTAATGAAGCACTCTAGCTACCAACAGGAACCCCAAGTCCAACATCTGACTGCTGCCCTGACTCCCTGCTCCCCACATCAGACTGTGCCTCAAAGTCCAACCTCTAGTTGCACACTCTCCCCTTAACCTCACTCCTGCCTGCTCCCACTTATACTCCTCCGCAACTTAATGAGACCCTGTTTCAAAATAAAGAATAAAAAATAGGGCTGGGGTATAACTCGGAGGTAGAATGCCCTTGGGTTCAATCCCCAGTACTGGAAAAAAAAAAAAAAAAGCCCAGCCCTCTGAGTCCAAGCAAGAGACACAGCGCTGGCTTTCCCCAGCGCGGCTGCCCTGCCTCCTCCAGCCTTCCTGTCTGCTCCTTAGGACATCCAGCGTTTCATCCTGCGGTCCCTGGGGGAGAAGAGGCAGCTCTACTATGCCATGGAGCACCTGGGCACCAGCTTCATGGACCCTGTGAGTGACTACTCTTCTCCTACACTGCCCAGGAGGAAGGGAGCAGTAGCACCCTATGCCACTTTATATGTCGCTTCAGTTTGGACTGTCCCCACTTTTCCAGCCTCAGGAGGCTTGGAGAAGTCTGCTGTCTCAGTTTCCCAGGGACAGAGGCAGTGTGCCTGCAGTTCGGGGCAGCTCTGGGATCATGCAGGCCAACAAGTCGGTCCTTCCTTTGCTGCAGACAGGCTCTGGGCCTCATCTTGCCTCCGCTTCAGTTTCCTTCCCTGTGAATTGGAATGGTCACACCTGTTCCCCAGGGCTATTTTAGCTGTATCATTTTATGTAAAGTACAGAAAGCGCCATGGCTACCTCTTTCATTACTCTCTTTGTGGTTATAGGCGGGATATGAAGGGCAGAGGTTATCTATAGCTGGTACTTTAGCATGGAGTAGCTGCTCTCTATTGACTTTTATGTATGTATTTATTTATTTATTTATTTATATTTTATCTTATTTTTTTGCAGTACTGGGGATTGAACTCAGGGGCACTCTACCATTGAACAATACCTCCAGCCCTTTTATTATTTATTTATTTATTTATTTTGTGGTACTAAGGATTGAACCCAGGGGCATTCTACCTCCAAGCTGCACCCCCAGCCCTATTTTTTATTCTTTATTTTGAAACAGGGTCTCACTAAGTTGCAGAGGGCCTCACTAAGTAGCTGAGGCTGGACACAAATCTGCGACCCTCCTATCTCAGCCTCCCAAGTACTGGGATTACAAGTGTGTGCCACCACACCTGGCTTTTATTTTTATTTTGAGACAGGGTCTCACTAAATTGCCCAACTAGCCTTGAACTTGCAATCCTCCTGTCTCAGCCTCCCAGGTAGCAGGGATTACAGACACGCGCCACCACGCCCATCCAGCCCTCTATGGACTTTTTGAGGGTTCAGTGATAGAGCATTTGCCTAGTGTGTGCAAGGCTCTGAGCTCCATCCCCAATACTGCAAAACCAACCAACCAAACAAACAACAAAAGAAAAGTCAGAGGTTTTCAACCTAGTAATTCTTTTGATGGGAGGAGGGAAAAGGAGCTGTCCTATGCATTATAGGATGATCAGCAGCTTCCTTGGCCTCTACCCAGTAGATGCCAGTAGCACACTGATACCCACCAAATCATGACAACCAATGTTTCAGACATTGCCTAATGTCCCCGGGGGTGGGGGCATGCGCCACCATGCCCGGCAGCAAGACCCTATTTCAAAATTAAAAATAAGGCCAGGAGCCGGGCGTGGTGGTGCACGCTTGTAATCCCAGTACTTGGGAGGCAGAGACCGTAGGATCCGGGTTCATGGCCAGCCTCAGCTACTTAGTGAGGCCCTCCGCAACTTCAGGAGACCCGGTTTCAAAATAAAGGATAAAAAATAGGGCCAGGAGTGTAGCTCGGAGGTAGAACGCCTCTGGGTTCAATCCCCGGTACCGCAAAAAAAAAAAAAAAAAA
>PVJS01030586.1:0-23991 GCA_004027185.1 Glis glis | reverse complement strand
AAAAAAAAAAAAAAAAAAAAAAAAAAAAGAAGCCCACGGGGCTGCCTCCCCCTCCCACTGGGGATGCAGCAAGAAGATGCTATGAATGAAGAACAGGCCCTCGTCAGACAGCGAATTTGCTGGCACCTTGACCTTGGACTTCTTAGCCTCTAAAACTCTAAGTCATAAATGTCTGTTGTTTATAAATTATCCAGCCTAAAGTATTTCATTATAGTAGCCCAAACAGACTAACACAAGCATGTGTTCATGTACTGCTGCAGTAATTTCCAAATTTTAAAATATATTTTAGTAATTTTTGCTACAAGTTTAGTAACTACAGATCAAATGCCAGTTTCTGAACTTTATAATCACTAACAGTTTAGAGAAGTGGTTCTCAAAGTGTGGTCTCCAGAACAGCTGCATCAACATCACCCAGGAACTTGTTAGAAACGCAAACCTGGGGCCTCACCCCCAAACCAACAGAATCAGAAATCTAGGGCTGGAATCTAGCAATCTGCATTTTTTTTTTTTTTTTGCAGTACTGGGAAATGAACCCAGGGGCATTTTACCTCTGAGCTACACCCCCAGCCCTATTTTTTTTATTCCTTCTTTTAAAACAGGGTCTCACTAAGTAGCTGAGGCTGGCGGCTAACCTGAGATCCTCCTGTCTCAGCCTCCCAAGTACTGGGATTACAAGCATGTGCCACAAAGCCCAGCTTTAGCAATCTGCATTTAAAATAAGCCCTCCTGCTGAGCATGCCTGTAATCCCTAGTACTAGGGAGGATCATAAGTTCAAGGCCAGCCTGGAAATTTAGTGAGACTCTGTCTCAAAATAAAAACATAAAAAAAGAGCTGGGGATGTAGCTCAGCATAAGCCCCTGAGTTCAATCCCCAGTACCACAAAAGTAAATAAATAAATAAGCCCTCCCCAACAGATTATAATGCTAGCTAAACTTTAAGAACCTCATGACTAGAGTAATTTATAATAATCAAGTTTGAGTTTCTTCATTCATAAATCCTCAGGACCTGGACAAAACACACATACATAAACACCTACCTCCTATCAAATCAAATCATTTATCAGCTCAATTTAACAAATATTTATGGAATATCTTTCAAACTGCATTACTGTCCAATGTTTTTAGTATAAATTAAAATACTTCAGTAGAGAAAAAATGATATCTTAAATCAAAAAATGCTATCTTAAAAACAACTTGAGAATCTTCAGCCCCTTTAAAACAATTAAAATGCTTTACCATAAATCAGAGCCCCAGAATAGATTTCCTACTTTCCTACTAGGAAGGAGCTATAACATGGTGGCCTTCACTTCCTCCTGAAAGACCCCTCAACCAAATTAGTTAATGGGGTATATTACTACAACACAGAGCATTTATGACTAGTATTTCTCTTTCATACTTTTATATTAGTAAGTGTATTTAAAATTAAGTAATGTTAGCATTTACAGATACCTGTTTGGTGATCGTCTTGGCCAACGTCTTCTGTTAGATTCTGCAAGAAATATGATCATCATTACCAAGAAATCACATACCATACAGCAAGTTTTAAAATTCAGAATTTTCATAAGCAATTGACATCGACAATTTAAATATTTATCAAGTAAACTTGCACAAACTGACTAAACAGTTGGTAGTTTTATCTTTAAAAGATTGACTTACTAGCTTATTAAGGGTGTGGTAGATCTTATGAATATTTGCCAGTGTTGAGAGATGGGAGTTCAGCTGAAAGTCTTTAAAAAAAAAAGAAAGTTCGGTGTTATTTCCCAGACTGCAGAGACTATTTTAAAAAGCTCAAGAGAAAAACAAATATTTTGACATATCAATTAATTTGATACCTATACATAAATTATGACATACAACTACTGACCTGTAGACATAAAGTCTGACAATAAAGTTAAATTCCCAACCAAATGTATAAAGTGCATGAAATTTTCATGTGAATTCTAAGGTAAAATGAAAATACTGCAGTAGCTATAAAATACTGTCAGTAGGGAACTTGAGCTTAACAGAAAGATATAAATAATGTTAGCAAATTAAACGTGTCACAAAAGTAGAAGACAGATCTCAAAATGTGTTCACGTTCTCTTTCCCTTCCCCAGAATTTCTCGTGCAATAAGCAAGCTCCTGGCAGTAAAATGATAGAAAAGCACTCCAACATCCAGCATTTCTTACAATATATTTATTTCATTGTCAATTATACAGCAGGGGGAGCAAAACCGGAATCTAAGCCCCTCTTCGCCCATTAAACAAACACAAATAAATCAAATAACTGTCCTGCAAGTTCCAAGTCTAAGAGGCCAGAGCCCAGTGGTAGTCTACAGGGATACTTGCAGGCACTGTAACATTGAAGTGCACCACAGAAACAGAAATCACACTCCTAAGAAAACAGGCCCAGATCAAAGAGTGCATCCATGTCTCATCTCTAATCATTTCAGAATTACACACTAACTCGTGCAAAAAAGACAGATGAAGTTGCTCCATCCTAGAATCCTGCACAACATAAAACTGTAATAAACTGTGAGCCTTATGAATTTCTCATCTCAAATGTTTCTGTCAACTATGCTTGCATATATTAGGCTATACAAATATGAGTTGAAAGTTTATGAACAATTTCCTACTTAAAAAAGCAACAGAAATGTCTTCATAAAATATCTGTATTTACATTAGTTCCTTTTCTTTCCTATCATAAAGCTTAGAATGAAAGGGACCTTGAAAAGATATTGTAACTCTGCAAGTTATGGAATATTTTATTTGGGACATATATCAGATGCTACCATATAAGTTGTCTGTGCTGGGGCTGGACCCTCTGGGCTGCTACTCTGAATCTAGAAAACAAGCTGGCTTGCCTGCTACTGGTTAGATTCACTTTCTCTTTTAAATCTTGCTAGGAATCCAGTTATGAGCAGGCCTGCAGGGAGGAATGACAGGTGTCAGCAGAGCCCCTGACACTCACATGGGAGCGGGAGGAAGAGGGGGCCGTACTTGTACTGCTCTGGCCCAGTCACAGGCATCTGGAATGGTCCAAAGAACCAGCGTTTACAGCTGAGAGCCAGAGCAGAGCCTCAGACTCTAAATAGGCCTCAAATACAGACCTGTGTTATTTGGCATCTGAATAGTCTAGCCATGCTTAAGGTAAATTATGACATAATGTGGCACAGAATCTAGATCGTTTCACCTTAAACAGTACAACTGCACAGAAATGGATCAGAAAAGCATTTGGGGTATGCAGGTTTATGTATGTGTATGTACTTGTTTACATTTAGTAAATACTGATGGAGGTCTCTAAAGCCAGAAAGAAATAGCTCTCTTCAGACCTCAAAGAGGCAGGGAGGAGCTGCAACATCCAACTTCCCGCACCTTGCCCTCTGCCACCAAGCCACAACCCCCTTCTGTATCTCTCAACTTAAAAACAGGAAGACAAATCCATCCCATTATCACCTGAAATGTAAATTACACTCTTGGGCCCCCCAAAAAACAAACCAGAACAAAGGCTACAGATTCTCTTTTCACTAAGGCCACACATAATGGGAAGGGAGAAGGCGGCTTGCCAAAAACCATAAATGCAGTGACCCCCATGCTACCTTCTCTCATTTCACCACCTGTGTTATGTTCATTCAATGAGAGTCTAAACAAATTAAATCTTTCTCCCTCCCTCATATGAATATAAAAGTGGAAATGACAAACTCAAGTTGTCCTCAATCTAGTATTCCAGACTTTCATGAGCTGGGCCTGCCCACACTTTCAAACTTCTTTCACCTTTCCATCGCACAAACCCTGTCCAATGCCCCCTACTCCCAACAGAGTCCAAGTGTGTACACGTATGTGTGTGCGTACATACACACTCACTCTGTTCCTGCCAAAAATACAACCTGATATTAGAATTCTAACAGCTACATCAAATCTCAACTCTAAATATCAATTCCTGATCTGTAAAATGAAAATAAGAAATTATCCTTCATAGTGTTATTGTAGGGATGAAAATATGTAATTAGATACCTGTAAAATGCCTAGATGTGTCAGGCAACCTTTGCAATGCCTAGAACACAATAAGTGCTCAATAAAAGCTATCTATCCATTACTACTGCATCTCCATACCAAACAGCCATTTAAAAGAGTTTCTGCTATCCTTAGGACCAACTGAGGATCTATATCAAAGACTCGAAGTCAGCACTCCCTGTATGAGGCATGTGGCCTGATACATCTCTACAGCCTATGTGATACATTGCTGTATCTATATACCACCAACTGATGTTTAAAATGATGGTTGCAGGTAATCTCAACACACTGGAAAAAACAAGAGTGTTTACAACCAGAATCCATATATGAAATTTCACTTCACTAAAGGCAACAAAAGTAAAAAAGGTTCATTTCACAAATCACATGGTATATATCATCAAGTATCCATTTCCACATCCAATCCCTGCTACTACCAACACCCCATCATCACTTCACCACCCCAAAGAAGGGAAAAAACAAAGAAAGCCACTAACATGAATAATCTTTCTTAGGAACAACATAAGAAGTTAAGGAGGCCGGGCGTGGTGGCGCACACTTGTAATCCTAGTACTCTGGGAGGCAGAGACCGGAGGATCCAGGTTCGCGGCCAGCCTCAGCTTGTGCTCTCTCTCTCTCTCTCTCTCTCTCTCTCTCTCTCTACTTGTGAGACCCTCCGCAACTTCGTGAGACCTGGTTTCAAAATAAAGTATAAAAAAAATAGGGCCAGGGGTGTAGCGCGGAGGTAGAACGCCCCTGAGTTCAATCCCCAGTACCGCAAAAAAAAAAAAAGAAGTTAAGGAGAAGACACAAATTCAGGGGGGAAAAAGACAAAAATAGCACTAAAAGATAAATTCACAAAGGTTAACGCATTGGATTTATGGTTCATCTGTTCAGTGCTAAGGGCAAGCAATAGACCTTGAAGTCTAAAACAGATTTCACATCCTTAAGGCACTGATATTAGGGGTAAAGATCAAATGCTTTGCAGAGAATGTTTTAGGAAAGCACTGATTCATAAAAATCTCTTGCTCATATTTCAATTCCAGAGGATAAATGCGAGGTTAAGTCAACTGTACTCCATGACCCAGGGGCTTTCCACAGTGAAGTGGTGACTGGGCCTGCTTCTCCTGTGCAGCCGGCACTTCTCTACAGTCCACGTCAAAAGCTCTGCAAAAAGCACAGCCTGCTTGATAAATAGCTTGCCTAAATTATCTTCTGGGTATTCTTGAAACTATCAACAAATGCTCACTGGGCACAAAATTATCTACTTCTGTTTGTTTTAATTACTATTTGCTATGACCTGTATAATATAAAAAAAAATGAACAGCATTTAGAAGGTCAAAATCCATTCCCTAAACTACCCTAGCTATAGAACCCCACAACATATGCGGACACATAAATATTAGGAATCAAACTATTACAGGAAAGTTCAAACAATAACTGTCAACCAACAGAATCAAATTTGAAAACTAACAGACCTAATAGTTTATTCCCATATGAGAGCCAAAAACAATTTTAAATACACAAAAAGCAAATGCTTTCCATTACACCGTAACAATCACTTGTAAAATATAACTGAGAGATCTCAATTATAATAACAAAAAGTAGCTATACATATAGGAATAAACTTCAATATGTAAGATACAAATGAAGAAACAAAAGTTTACTGAAAGACATAAATGTAGAGACTTTATAGAAAGACCCAACATTGGAATGCAATTGTTTCTCCCATCACTAAACTACAATTTAAGTGCAAGCAAATTCCTATTCCACCTGCCTGCAGTTCTTCACCCCCAAAAAAGAGGTAAGGAAAAGGAATGAGGCAAGCTTGGCAGATTGATTCTAAAGTTCATGTAGAAGAACAAACATGCTAGACTTGACCAGAAATTGTTGAAAGAGAAGAGTAAGATATCAAAACATAGTGTAAAGGGCCAGATCGTAAATATTTTAGGCTTTCAAGGCCTTTCTGATCTCTAGTAACAACTACTCGGCCACGGTAGCTCAATAGCAGCCATAAACAATACATAAATAAATGAGTGTGGTTGCTTTCCAGTAAAACTTAATAAAAACTAGGTGGTGAGCCAGATTTGGCCTGTGGGCCTTAGTTTGCAAATGTGTAGTATAAAGATACAAGAATTAAGCTGGGCATGGTGGTATACTCTTGTAATCCCAGTACTTAGGAGGCTGAGACAGGAGAATCACAGGTTCGTTGCCAGCCTTAGCAACTTATTGAGGCCCAACTTAGTGAGACCCTGTTTCAAAATAAAAGAATAAAATAGGGCTGGGGGTGTAGCTCAGAGATAGAATGCCCCTGGGTTCCATCCCCAGTACCACAAAAAAAATAAAGATATGATCATTAAAACAATATGGTATACATGCAAGAAGATTAGGCAATTAAAGGGAGTTGATAAACCTATGTTTATATGTATGCATGTATGCATACATATAAATATGCAACTTGTAACATTTCAAATCAATCAAAAAGGTAATTATTCAGTAACAGGCAACAAGCTAGCATATAGAAGAAACTAAAGTTAACTCCAATATCATCTAAATGTTTCAGATGAAGGGGGAAGGCATTCAAGGCATAAAAAGACTCCTTATCATGGGCTCAGGGCCATGTTACTACCATCCCACCAATTTCATCCCCCACCCACCTTCCCCTGGTTCACTCTGCTTAGCCACAGTGAACTTCCTGCGGCTTTTTTTTTAACATTCCAAGCACATGCCGACCTCAGGGCCTTTGTACACCTGTTCCCTTTGCCTTGAGTTCTCTTCCCCTAATAACAACATGGCTTGCTCTCACACTTTATCAGGCTTCCATTTAAATACCACCTCCATACAGAAACTTGTCAGAACGGTCAGTATCCTTTCTACACTCTACCACCTTACCATGCTTTGCTTATCTTTAAGGCTTTAGCACCACCTGCCACAAAGGCCAGGAACTTGGTCTTGTACACTGCTGTATCCTAATACCTAGAATACCTGGCACATATTAGGTGCTCAATAAACATTCGACAAATGAATGAATGCAGGTACAAAGGTACCAAGACTAAAATTTGATATGTTCAGAGCATTTCAAATGATCTTCAGATGTGAGAAGTAGCATGGCAAAAGAGGAGATTGAAAAGAAAGACAAAGGTCAGAAAATGAAGAAACTGTGAATCCTGCTTTTGAGTTTTGATTAAATGTCCTCAGAATATGTATTTTCAACTAGGCCACCACAGGGTAGGCAAATGTAAGAAATAAACACGGAATAATCAAGCAACACCAACTCCAGTCAATGGTACCTACAACAATGTTACATGAAAACAAACAGTATGGCACAAGTGTGTAAAGAAATTTTCCCATGCTGAGTGCAAATGTGCTCCTAGGACCCTGGGAGTGCCCACCTCACTAACCCCACACAGCAGAACGTTGCTGGAGAAGTTCGAGAAGCACTCCTGCAGGAGCCTGGGAGCCATGGGAGTGTGCTAATCACAAGTTTGTTAGATCACCCTAGGACAAGGGTGTAACATGGATGGCAGGGACCTGGATTTAGAGTCGCCATTTATGGAGACAACTGGAAGCGACTGAGGTGGGAAATAAATGAATAGGACCTCATATTAGACAGTGGTAATGAAAGCGGAGAGGAAAGATCCTGAGTACAGTGAATTTGCAGAAAGAGCCATTTACCTCAAATTCAACTTTATTCATTTGGCAAGAAAAAGAGAGAAATTTTAGTTGTCCCATTAATTGCCTTCCTTCTACTTAATGACCACGAGTCATGGCACATGAATAGTCACTTTGTCTGTTTCCACATGCCAATCACATTTTGTGCATCACAACATTGAATGAGTCTAGTGTTTAAAGAGAGGTATTTTTCGTAAAACATGGTCTCTAAATGCCTGCCAGCTGCTTCAACTGGTGCTCAACTGAAGAGCCAGCGATCTGTTCCAATGCTGGAGGAAGGAACTAGCTCTGCTGATTTATCTGAGACATTCTCCAATGGGGTACCTTCTAAAATTATATCTAATGGCATTTTTAATACAGGTGATTTTTCCCCTTAAGTAGGAACTTTAGAAACAATTTCTAGAGCTAGGTGTGGTGGTACAAGCCTGTAATCTCAGTACTTGGGAGGCGGAGACAGGAGGATTGCCGGTTTGAGGTTAGCCTCAGCAACCTAGCAAGACCCTGTTTCAAAAACAAAAAATAAAGAGAGCCGGGAGTGTACCTCAGAGGTTGAATGCCCTTGGGTTCAATCCCCAGTACCACATGCACAAGAAAAAAGAAACAATTTCTATATAAAATGTAATTATACTGCAAGAAAGAAAAAACCAACTGAATTGGGTGTGGGCAGTTAGAGAGAAGAGCTCCGTGTTTCATGTATTTGTGACTGATTCTCTTCATTTTACTAGCTCAAGCAGGTCAGACAGCTTGCTGTGGCCAAGCTGGGAATAAATAATGTCTTCTAGTTGCTAATCCAAAGCTATTTCTTTCACTCTAGGTTATTTCTAATAAGAGCAAAAAGGTCAATCTATTTTCACACTCCATAAAGGGGAAAAAAAGCAGCAGCATTTCCTACCCAACTGTTAATCATCAAGCACACAAACTTGAAATAATTCAGTATTAAAGAAAAAATATATTAAAACTGGCTAAGTCTAAAACAATCTACAAACTTTTTTTAAGAATAAAAAGTGGACCAGAGCAATAAGACAAGAGAAAGAAATAACAGGCATACAAATAGCAAAGGAGGCCAAATCATCCCTATTTGTAGACAATATATAGAAAAACCTAAAAAATCCACCAAAAAGGGTTAGAACTGATAAATTAATTCGGTAAGTTTGCAGGATATAAAAACAACATACAAAATCAATAGCTTTTTTTATACACCAATAACAAAATTACTGAGAAAGAAATCAAGAAAATGACCCTATTTACAATAGTTATGAAAAATAGAAAATAGGAATAAACTTAAACAAGGAAGTAAATGATCTTTACAATGAAATTTACAAAACCCTGATGAACGAAATTAAAGAGGGCACACACAAAAAATGGAAGCACATCCCATATTCATGAACTGAAAGACTTAATATGGCTAAAATGTCCATACTACCCAAAGTAATCTAAAGATTTAATACAATTCCTATCAAAATATTCTTGCATTCTTCACAGAAATAGAAAAACAATCATAAATTTTGTATGGAACCACAAAAGACCCTGAATAACCAAAGCAATTCTCAGCAAAAAGAGTAAAGCTAAAGGTTACATACCTGACTTAAAACATACTACAAAGCGATAGCAATCAAGTTGCATGATAGTGGCATAAAAATAGACACATGGACCAGTGGAACAGAATAGACAGCCCAACAATAAATCTACACACCTATAGCCAACAGTTTTTCAGCAAAGGTAGCAAGAACATGCATTGGGAAAAAAAAAAACTCTTCAATAAATGATGCTAGGAGAACTGGATATCCGTATTAGGAAAAAAAATTTAAAAACTACACCACTCACCATTTACAAAAATCAACTCAAAATGGGTCGAGGACTTAAAAGGAAGACCCGAAGCTATGAAGCTGCTAAAAGAAAATATACGAGAAAGGCTTCAGGACAGTGGTATTGGCAAACATTTTTTGGATGAGCCCAAAAGTACAGGCAACAAAAGCAAAAGTTGTCAAATGGGATTACTTCAAACTGAAAAGCTTTTATACGGCAAAGGAAACAATCAACAGAGTAAAGCATCAATCTACAGAATGGGAGAAAATATCTGCAAATTATTCATCTGACCAGAATTAATTTCCAGAATATATAAGGAACACAAATAATCCAACTTAAAGATGGGCAAATGATCTCAATATACATTTCTCAAAAGAGGTTCTACAAGTCACCAACAAGTATATATGGAAAATGTTCAACATCACTAAACAGCAGGGAAATGCAAATCAAAACCATAATGAGATATCTCACCCCAGTCAGAATGGCTATTATCAAAAAGACCAAAAAAAAATTGTTGCTGATGATGTGGAGAAAGAGGAACTTTTATACACTGTTGGTGGGAATGCAAATTGGCACAGTCATTATGGAAAACAGTACGGTGGTTTCTCAAAAAACTAGAAATGGAGTTACTACATGATTCAGCTATCTCACTACTGGGTTTATATCAAAAGGAGTTGAAATCAGTATGTCAAAGAAACATTTGCATTAGTATGTCTATTGCAGCACTATTCACAATAACCAAGATATGGAATAAATTATCAAAAGGTGAATGGATGCCTGGCGTGGTGGCGAACGCTTGTAATCCCAGTACTTTGGGAGGCGGAGACTGGAGGATCCGGGTTCGTGGCCAGCCTCAGCACTCGCTCTCTCTCTCTCTCTCTCTCTCTCTCACTCTCTCTCTCTCTCCTTAGTGAGGCCCTCCGCAACTTTGTGAGACCCGGTTTCAAAATAAAGTATAAAAAATAGGGCCGGGGGCGTAGCGCAGAGGTAGAACGCCCCTGAGTTCAATCCCCGGTACTGCAAAAAAATAAATAAAGAAAGAAAGAAAGAATAAAAAATAGGGCTGGGGGTGTAGCCCAGAGGCATAATGCCTCTGGATTCAATCCCCGGTACCACCAAAAAAAAAATGTGAATGGATAAAGAAAATGTGGTGTGTGTGTGTGTGTGTGTGTGTGTGTGTGTGTTATTCAGCCATTAAAAATGTGTTCATTCTGTGGAACTGGGTGGATGGAACTGGAGGACATTTTTGTTAAGTGAAATAAGTCGGGCATAGAAAGACAAATATAGCATGTTCTCACCTACATGAGGAAACTAAAAAGTTGATCTCAAAGAAGTACAGAGTAAAATAGTGGTTACCAGGGACTGGGAAAGTTATAGAGAGGGAAGGAGGGATGGAGGGAAAAAGATGGTTAAAGGGTACAGTGGGGTAGTTGGATAAAAGGATTGCTTTTTAATGTTCTATAGCACAGTAGGATAAATATGGTTGACAACAACTAATTGCTTATTTCAAAATAGCTAGTAGAAAGGATTTTGAGTGTTCCCAACACAAATAAATGGTGTATGTCTTAGGTGATAGATAAACCAATTACCCTGATCTTATACATCATATACATGTGTTGAAATGTCACACCATAATGTGTACAATTAATGTACAAATATGTACAATTAATATGTGTCCATTAAAACAAATATTTTTAACAAAAGCTTGTATCAGCAATTTGAAAATAATGTATATTCTGTTTCCTGATCAAAAATACTGTCCATTTAATTTCTATGCCAAACTAGTCAATCTAAGTTATTTATCATTTTATAAAAAGAAAAAAATGGAGCAGAAAAGACACATAACACCAGTGTTATTTCTATTTCAAGTTGACTTCATTCTTCTGGTTACTAAAAATTGATAAAAGTATTATATTATTAGCTAAACTCTAGCCTACCAATCAGCAAGCAATGTTCTCAGATATAGATGTCTTAAATCTAGCACTATGCACTTAATAAATGCTTTTTGAGGACTATGGAAATGATGAAATAAACCTGTAAAGACTGGGGGGGGGTGGGGGCAAAGGCAGAATAATGACCATGTTATTACCAAAAAAGTGAAACAAAATTAGACAAAATTAAAGTTTATTAAAATCAGCCTTTATTCTAAGTGTCTCTGAGACAGAACAAAGATAATCTAGCAGTACCGGGCTCTGTCTAACTGGAAATCAAATGGAATGCTTAAAGGGTGTTCCAAGCCATGGGGTACATGGTCATCCTCCTGAAAAGTCAATTTTACTAAGTGATACAGAAAAAGAAAAAAATTATTGTTAGAGCCAAGGGTTTACTACTGTTGAGAACCACTGCTCACGTTTGTCTCGCTTCTTTCCCTGTAGAAACAGAAACCCTCTTTCCTATGGGTTTCAAATACTGAGGTCGAGGAGGCCAATGATGTGGCCAGAGAACCCTGCTAACCCACAAAGGACGTGTCACAGCTTCTGGCTTCTGTCCCTGAGATCTTGGATTTATTGCAGCATAAAAGAAAAAAAAATTCAAATCCTCAACAAGTCCTTATGAGCCCCACATGATCTGTCCTATGCCATCTCATCCCATCATCCTTGTTCACTCCATTATTCTATTCACACTCAGGGCCTTTGAATATACTATGTCCCCTCCCTCAGTGACACCTGATTTGACAAGATCCAACAGATGTCTTCACTGAAATATCTATTCAAATGTTACCTCATCAGAAGTCTCCTCTGACTTCTCTATCCAAAGCAGTACTGATCTACCACTAGATTTAGATTTTCTCAAAGCACTTACCACTTTCCAATATTATATTTTTAACAGCTTTGTTGAGATGTAATGCATGTTCCATATAATTCACCCATTTATAGTATACAATACAATGGATTTTCGTATATTTAAGAAGTAATTTGACGACTACCACAATCTAACTAAGAAACATTTTTATCACTGCATTAGCAGTCAATCCTCATTTCTCCCCTTTCCCCCTTCATCACTAGGCAACCATTAATCTACTTTATCAATGGAATCATACAATATGGGTCTTTCATGATCCTGACACTGTATATATTATACATACTTATATCTTTGTCACTCTCCCTAGAGCCCAAGCTTCATGAGGACAGGGGCTTTTTTGCTCCATTTAGCACCCTATCCCAATACTTACAGCAGCAAGAGCCTAGCATATTGCAGATACAAATCAATAGGGAAATTAATGCTTTAAAAATGGTCACTAGATTTGACAACATGGAGGTTACTCACATGACCTCCGCAAAGACTGCAAAGACAGAACTGAGGCCAGAATAAAGAGGGCTAACCAGAGAGCAAGAGATGAGAAAACACAGTATGTCAAGCACAGACAACTTGTTCAAGAAGCTTGGATTTGAAGGGGAGACTAGGTATGCATGTGGGTCTGAAGGTATGCCGAGGGCAGGTTTTATGATGGCGGGACTTGAGCATGTTTAAATGCTAGTAATCGATTTGCTTAATATCCTGGAAGGTTACCCTAACCAGAGCACAAGTCAGCGCAGACCTGTATTTTGAGCTCAAAGTTACATAGTAAACCGGGCGTGGTGGCGCACGCTTGTAATCCCAGTACTTTGGGAGGCGGAGACCGGAGGATCCGGGTTCGCGGCCAGACTCTCCCCCCCCCTCTCCCCCCCCTTAGTGAGGCCCTCCGTAACTTCATGAGACCCAGTTTCAAAATAAAGTATAAAAAATAGGGCCGGGGGCGTAGCACGGAGGTAGAACGCCCCTCCGTTCAATCCCCGGTACCGCAAAAAAAAAGTTACATAGTAAATGAGATTGTAAAAGAAAAATATGAAATGAAATTTTAAGTAAAAAAATTACATTAAAACGAGTTCTACCTGAGACAGGAGGATCACAGGTTCGCGGACAGCCTCACCTACTTAGTGAGGCCCTCCACAACTTAGTGAGACCCTATTTCAAAATAAAGAAAAAAAATAAGGCTGGGGGTGTTAGCTCGGGGGTAGAATACCCCTGGATTCAATCCCTAGTACTGCAAAAAAAAAAAAAGAGTTCTACCTCAAAATTACTTGGGATATAAGATCTACCATAAACTGAAACCTTTTTTTTCTTGGAACTATAAAAAGGATTTGAGATGGCATACGTCTTAGTTGAATTTGTAAAACAAACATAAAATGACTTCTCCATACTGCAAGAAGAGGAAGATTCTAAAGCTAGACTTGTGGGTCATTTTCATACTCCATGACCTGCATTGCTGGAAGCAGGGCTTTCTTTTTCTATAAAATGGGCAACACTGCCTGCCTCATAAGGACACTGCAAAGAGTGAATTACTTCTGCAATGTGCTTAGAACAGTGCCTGGCACAGGGCAGGTGCTACCCAGGTGGTGGCTATATCAGAAGGTGAGCAGGAATGGTCTGGGCTGCCACTCAGGGTGGGACCCCTAGTAGGGCTGCTGTACCTTTCGAGCCCTGTCCCTCACTGCCAACCAACCCCATCTCACTAACCTACCACAGCCAATCCATCGGCCGCACATGAGAATCACCTAGGGGGCTTACAAAAACACCCATGCCAGGGCCCCAATCCAGATCAACTAAATAAAAACAAGAGTGAGCGTCAATCTTTTCTCAAGTAGTCCCAGATGAGTCCAATGTGCAGCACCCTTCAACCCAACTGTACACTGCCAGCAGCCAAGACTCCTGGACCGTCAGTGAAGGCCCACAGGACTCTAACTCCTTCAAGGGCACGCCTTCAGTATGTAAATTAAAAGGTCAAGACCAAGGAAAGATTACAGGGCTAAGAAGCCAGGTGAAAGCAAAGGCAACAAAAGGCGGCAGGGGAGGAAGGTGTTAACTCCATTTCCCTCATCAATAAATATTTGCTACTCACAAGGCACAAAAGCCAAAAAGGGGTGGCATGGAAAGGAAAATTGATAAGGGAACCAGGTCACTGCAGGTGAGTCAGCGTTTTCATTGAGCACAAAATCCACGGTTAAAGCCAACCAAGCGTACTGCTGCCGGCTTTTCTCCTAACTCTCGCACTGAGCCCCTAGGGAGGCTGGGAGAAGCAACCAGCCACCCAAGAGAAGCAGCATCCCAACACACTGCCCGCTGGTGCCATCTCCAAGGAGGCAGTCACTTCAGGACACACAGTCCGGCTGCATTCCCAATGCAACAAGGTACCAAGGGCTCTAGATTCCTTCTCACTCCACCTACCCACTGAGAACACAGATCCATTAAGTTGTAGCGAGTAAAAAACATGCTTCCATCTTGCTAATGTTATGAGGGTCCAGACTCAAGGGAAAGAAGGTCAGCTCTGGCATCAGAAAGCCCTGGGTTAGAACACCAGCTCTGCTGTGTCCTAGCTGAGCACCCTGCACAAGTTAACCAACCTAATTCACTGTGCCTCAGTGTGCCCTTCGGACAGCTGGAACAACAGGATTCTCTCACTAGGCTATGAGAGGATTAAATGAGAGGGTGTTCTTCAAACATTTAGCACAGTGCTGGCTCACACCCACCAATCGAGGCCAATTACTTAAATACCCATTATTATAATGTAAAAGAGACTACTACAGACTGAGTCTAGAAGGGCAAAAAGTAAAGGCAGCAGAAGGGATAATATGGTGATCTATTAATTCAATAAACACTGGACTTGACTGTACAACTATCCTCAGTTTCTTGTTTAATTAAGAACAAGTAATCTGTAGTCTAATTTGGGAAATGGTATCTGTAGAATGAGATATTAAAGGGGAAAAACCCTTAAACTTACCCTAAAGTACAGAAAAAAGGATGAATATAATTACAAATATGTTACACAAAAGCTGCTAGTAGCTCTACTAAGAGGTTTTATGTTTTCTAGCTTTTCTGCAGTTCTTAGATATCTCCTATATTTAAAATAATATAAAAAGTTAAGAGTATTTCAATACACATCCATTAAAATAAATAAAACCTGAGAAGACCAAAAGTTACAGTCTCATTAGTGAGTTAAGAAAGTATAGAAATACTTTTCTTTGCTACAATTCTTCAGTTGCCCAGGAAGAACCGGTTTTAAATGTCTACTCTCTTGCAAAGCAGCAGAAGTGAGAGGGGAGTAGAGGAGTGGAAAAGAAGGCATTCAGGAATCCTAGATCCTGATCGGCCCACTCCAGAACCAAAGGCAAAATGCAGATAACTATTAACCTGCTCAGCCACCATCATTCACAGGCCAGGACATTTAAGAAATGGAACTCCAGCATGCTCACGGGGCTATTAAAAAGATTAAATGATAGGCAAAATAAAATGCTGGGAATTACTTCATTGGCAGTGGAGGGACTGCCAGAGCCTGGAGTCAGAACGCAAGTTAGAAACTCAACTCACCACTTACAAGCTGAGTGACCTTCAGGTTAGTTACCCTTTCTGCACTTCAGCTTCCTCATCTGTGAACCAGGGATAACACAAGACCCTAACCTACTTCCGTGGGGGGGGGGGGAACTGCATGAGGCAAGCTGGGCAAAGCAGTCATACAGTCCCCCCATGTCCCTGTACTGTCTTCCCATTACTGGCCTGCCCCCCTCAGTTTGTCCCCAGGGGCCCTGCCCCTCCTTGGCCTGGCTTTCCCCTGCGCTCCAGCCCATGAGAGACTCATCCTGTGGCCCTGGTTCTCCATGTTCACACCCATGCTGTTCCCGCAGGTAGGAGCCCACACCCTGGCACACACATGCACTCAGGTCCTTTTCTTCACTCAATGAAACTCCAAAAGCTAAACTCAAAGGACAACCGCTAACCCTTCCCTGGAGGCTAGCTTTGGTGACCTCCCATACATTCCAAAGCACCCTGGGCATCCATCTAACCAGCGGCCATCAGCCATCCCACACTTCAACTGCCCATCACTCCTCTGCCTTCAACTCAGGAGCCCTGGCTCCATCTTGTTTGTTACAGCCGAGTCTAGCAACAAGAACCCCTCAAATGCTTGCTAAATCTAGGCATGGTGGTGCAGGCCTGTAATCCCAGGACTTGGGAGGTTGAGACAGAAGGATCACAGGCCAGCCTCAGCAACTTATTGAGACCCTGTTTCAAAATACAGCTCGGTGTGGTGGCGCACACTTGTAATCCCAGTACTTGGGAGGCTGAGACGGGAGGATCCAGGTTCACAGCCAGCCTCAACTACTTAGTGAGACCCTCTGCAACTTAGTGAGACCCTGTTTAAAAATAAAGAATAAAGGCCGGGTGTGGTGGCGCACACTTGTAATCCCAGTACTTTGGGAGGCGGAGACCGGAGGATCCGGGTTCGCGGCCAGCCTCAGCTCGCTCTCTCTCTCTCTTTCTCTCTCTCTACTTAGTGAGGCCCTCCGCAACCTTGTGAGACCCAGTTTCAAAATAAAGTATAAAAAAATAGGGCCGGGGGTGTAGTGTGGAGGTAGAACGCCCCTGGGTTCAATTCCAGGTACCGCCAAAAAAAAAAAAAAAATAGGGCCAGGAGTGTAGGTTGGAGGTAGAATGCCCCTAGGTTCAATAACCAGTACCGTAAAAATAAATAAATAATAAATAATAAAATAAAATAGGGCTGGAGGTATAGCTCGGAGGTAGAATACCTCTGGGTTCAACTTCCCGTATCAAAAACAACAACAACAAAAAAAACAAATGTCTGCTGAACAACTGAGTGAGAGGATGCCTCACTTGACTCTCCTGTAACCTCTTTCCTCTCAAGGGCTCCTTATAAGGTCTACTAAGGAGACTATCCTTGGAGGGTAATCATTAGCAATAAAAACCTTTGTGCATTTCAGCTCATATGCTCCTCAGGACCACTTCAGATCTCGCCCCTACTTCTTTCCCTTCCACCCACCCCCAACTCTACTCCCAGCATGCCATCTCCATCCCCCACACCCAGGCCCGCTCCCGCCAGGTCAGAGCCTCCACAGTGGTGCTCCCTCTATGTAATGGCCCCTTCCTCCTCCAGGTCTTAGAGTGAGGTCTTCTGACCACACTATTAAAGGTTACAGCACCCCTCACTTTCCTACACACAGAGATGCTGTGCTCACCACTTCTCTGATTTATTTTTCTGTATAAAGCTTATCACCATCAGACATAGTAAATGAGTTACCTGTTTATTACCTGCCTCCTTCCCCACATGAGAATGGAAACTTCATGAAAGATGAAGAGCAGGGCCTGGTACATAGTAGGTGCTTATATTGACACTTGGTGACTTAACAGAAGACAGTAGGTAGTTTTTATACATGAGGGCTCTAAATGCACATAGTTGAACAGCTCATCTACAGTCATGTGACTACTAGATGGCAGAGCAAGGGTATGAATCCAGACATTCCGACTCCAGGGCCCACACCTAACAATTATGCCTTCCTGCCTCCCAATGTGACCCACAGGGCAATTAAAAGACATCATCGCATCCATGGAGCAAATGCTAGTGGTGCATGTCTTTGGGGCACAGAAAAGCAAGGAAAGCCAGCCACTGGAAACCCTTCCAATGGAGCAACGCCATCTAACTTAATTCCATGCAGTAAAATACTAATTATCAGACATGTAATTTATACAGCACTGATAGCTGTTCTTTAGATTTAATACTTCTGTGTGCGTGTAAGAGAAAGAAAGATTTACCTTTGAAACCTTTCCTTACTTGCTGGCCTGTGTAGGTGGGACTTGCAGAGCAGGGGTAAGGCATTAGTGTCTGTCGTGGCAAGGCCTTATGGAGCCTGGCTCTTCCTCTGACTGAGGGATTCCTACCTTAGCAGGCAGAACTGCTCAGACACATCTACCCCGCAGCGTAAGCCTGAAGGTGGAGGCAGGAGACAGGAAGAAGGCAGGAGCCCATGGAGGCCATTTTGGAGGATGTCAGTGGTGGCAACTGTACTGTTCTTAGAGGCTGGGTCTAGTACTGACCCAGACAAATCATCGACTAACACATTAGAGGCCTAAGATGATATGTATTAAAAACCAAAACTCTGGTGGTGGGGTTGGGGGAGAAGTACAAAGGGGCACAAGTAAACTTTATGGAATAATGAAATGTTCTACATCTTAATTCAGTAGTGGTTACACCTGTGTGTGTGTGTGTGTGTGTGTGTGTGTGTGTATTAAAATCTATCCAACTATACACTTAAATGGGTATAGTTTTATAAAAATTTCACCTCAATAAAGTTGACTAGAAAGCCATTAGAACTACCAGAGAGGATTTTAGCTAAACAAAATAATTATTGCATTTATACACACAAATCCCCACAAATATTTCTCTTTTTTTCTTTTTTTTTTTGTGGTACTAGGGATAGAACCCAGGGGTATTCTACCTCCGAGCCACACCTCCAGCCCTATTTTATTCTTTTATTTTGAAACAAGGTCTCACTAAGTTGCAGATGGCCTCACTAAATTTCTGAGGCTGGCTGTGAACCTGCTATCCTCCTGTCTCAGCCTCTTAGGTACTGGGATTACAAGCGTGCACCACCACGCCCGGCTCCCCACAAATATTTCTACAGCTGAAATTCCCAAGTCAGATTAAAAAAAAAAAAAGCATAAGAAGTTACACATCAGCTCCTGGGCCTCACACTTCCCCAACTGGATGTCTTACAGGAAAAGACAGCAGTGAGGAGCTCCCTCTAACGAGATCCAGGGGCTGGCAACGTGTGGTCCTGCCTGAACACAGGAAAGGCTGCTCCTGCCACCTAAAAGTGACATCTTCTGTGTCCCCGCTTCAGTCCTTTGGGTCACCTCTGAACAGAGTCCATAAGCAGCCAGGATGAAAAGCGAAATCACTGCTCTTCTCCACAAGGGGCTAGTATTTGACTAGTGACAAGTCTGGATGTTGAAGTGTCTGAATTCTTAATTGCCAGCATCAGAAACCAACTCTAGATACTTTAAACAGAAAAGTGATTTCTTTTTAAAAGGGCTAGTGAAGCCTTCACAGAATCTCTAGGAAAGCCACAGCTAGATGACCAAAAGAACACTTATGAGCTCACAGCAGGGTGCTGCACAGACAGAGCCAGGACTGGACCCAGTCTCTACAAGTACAGTTGCCACCACTCAAACCCTCCAAAATGGCCTCCATGGGCTCCTGCCTTCTTCCTGTCATCTTCCTCCACCTTCAGGCTCACACTTGGGAGTGGATGTGTCTGCGCAGCTCTGCCTGCCAAGGTAGGAATTTCCTGATCAGTAGAAGAGCCAGGGCCCCAGAAGACTAACACTACCCACTACAGACACTAATGCCTCACCCCTACTCTGAAAGTGCTACCTATATAGGCCAGCAAGTAAGGAAAGGTTTCAAAAACATTCATGAGAAAAAATCCTCAAAGATAGAACTAAGAAAACTCATTCCCATAAGTAATGTTATTTGGGGTGGTCAGGAATTTTCTTCATAGTAGTTAGTGTTTTATTCAGTGTATCAGTTTCCAAAACTACAAGCTTGCCTTCTTAGGTTGAAAATAGATAGCATTTTCTAATTAAAAGAAAAGCAATTCAAACCTTAAGTAGAACTTTGCTAGAATCCTGGACACTATAGAAAAAAAAATCTGTAGATCTGAAACTGTTATTAAATGCCTAATTCTACTTAAAATGCATTTCAATGGTTTTCTTCCTAAAACATGTTTTTAAATGCACATTCTGCTTTAAAAGAATAATTCTCAAGAGGTACTTCTCCTAACCTAAATTTCAAAATAAGAAAAAGAACAAGTATGAAAAGTTATTAATATCAATTCAGGATGACCGACCATAGCGTTATCAACATTAATGTCAGATTCACTACAGACAAGTTTACTCTGTAAATTTTTCCTCCAACTTACACTTCTTGTCTACTTTCTAAATGAAGAAAGCCTCTCAGCAAACTAACCATATTGTTAACTTAAGAAATGAATCCCTAGTACTAAGATATGGTCATAAGAAAAGAGAGATGAGCAGAAATACTCTAGACCTCCTAGACAACAGACCTGTCAACCCTACCCTAACCTTCTGCGCCCAGGACTCTGTGAGGGAACAGTGACAAACATACTCCCCTGACCTCTCTCACATCAAGCAGGCTTTTAATCTCTCCACACCTTCCAGGCCAGTATCTGCCTATATTTTTAAAAATACTACTTAAATTAGTTTGCATATGGCTGACTTGGTAAAAAAAATTAAAGGCTAAGAATAAAAAAGTGAAAAATTAAGGTAATGAGAAAGGACTCAGAAGCGTGCTGGATAGCAGCAGGAAGAACTAAATTTTCTAGAAAATTCGCTAACTATTTACTAGTCGACCATTTAAGTTTAATACATATCTGAGCACTAAGCATGTCATCATGCTAGATGCTAAAGTAAGATATGGCCTCATGTCTCAGGGGGGTAATAATCTAATTGGGGAAAGAATAAACAAGCCGCCATTATTATATAACACAAAACTGAGCACCAGAAGTAAGCAGAACTTTAAAGATCCAAGGGAGGGAAAGGGAGCCCCCACTAGAAAGGGGGCAGAGTGAAGAGCTCCACAGCAGCAGCTGAGGGCAGTCAGGCAGGAGGGAGCACTGCAAGGGAAGGGCTGAGCCTAAACTACACAAGCTGCTCCAACCCACCAGGGTTCTTGTTCTGAGGAGTCCATAGTCAACTGATCAACAGGCAGTCCTCAAGGTCCTTGGGTAGGCAGGGGAGTCCTAAGAACTAAGAACAGTCAAACGGTAAGAGAGAAGACAAAGTCAGTGGAGGCTGAGCCTGGCAAAGGCTCACCAGTTATTACAAGAGAAGGCTGGGTCAGACCCAGGGTGATGGCCCTAAGTGCGGGAGGAGGGGACAGGGGTGGGAAGAGAGGAAAGAGAGGATGAGAAATGCCTAAAGTTCCAGTATGGGTTATAAAACTTACTGTAGTTCCACTAACCAAATGAACAAAATTAATTAGTTTTGCTTTCCTGTTTGTTTTGACTACTAGCAAGCTCAGAGCCAGATATATGGGCCTATTTCCAACATACAGCAAGCATTTTGGTGCACCCTATAAGTCCATGTGCAATTTATTTTCCTTCACTTGATAGGATTTTATCTCTATGTAGTAAGTCACCCTGAATTCTTTTAGGATAAAGCAGAAAACAAATCAACAGATTAAAAAAAAATTGGGACCAAGCCAGAGAGAGTCTGCCAAAGTATCTGGTTCAGGTATGTAACCTGTGGACTGCCAATTTACAGCATTCTCCTCACCCTTCTTCCACCCCAGCAAAGGCCACATCCTATAACAGAAGCTGAAAAATGACAATCTCTCACTTTCTCAGCCTCCTCACAACTATCAGTGGTATGAGATCAGTCCTAACCAATGATACTGAAACAAAAGTTTCCAACGTGAGTTTCTAGATAAGAGCCATCTCTAATAAGGGGTTCTGGGGAAATATACTCCTTCCCTCCATGCTTTCGTTCATAAGCATGATGTCTGGCATTGCAGCAACCACATTGCTAACAAGAGGCAATAACCCTGAGGCTCAAAAGCCAAAATACATGAATAGAGGAAGAAAAGGACACAAATGAGACAAAATAGAAAGGGCCCTCATCCCCCACCAAGGCTCTCTTCTATGACCTAAGCTGTCTTCAAAAGACATGTTTGAAGACCACCAATGACCAGGTTCAGGAGCAGCTGACTCTTCCCCCAAACTTTCTGCAATCACGCCCCCAACCACATGCAGAAAGCCCAATTTTATTCGACCTTCTTGGGGTGGTGGTAGTGAGCACCTCCACCATCTTTTGCAAGCTTAGTACAGACAGATCTATCACGCTTGAGGGGATCACAGAGTCAAGTGCAAACCAGGTGCTAAAGCAAAGAACTGACAAGACGTACAGAAATCCTGAGACCATGTGCAATAGCTGTGTTCTTTCTGTCTACATAGGCTTTACTCCTCATGTCCTTGGAGAGCAGGTCACAGACCTAACCCTGTTTGTTAGCCTCCTTATATTCAGGCATAAGCCCAATAAAGCCTCATTCAGATAGTTTTGCTTGTTTGCCTCTCCGTGGTTTCTATATGAAATTGAACAAATGAACCCAAAGCTAAGTTGGTAATACTAAGAGCTGGCAAGACCAGTAACACAGAGTGTAGTTTCTTAAAGATGTTGTTAAGCCACTGCATCAGCCTTAAACCACCTTTCTCTAAACTTCCTGCTCCCAGACAATAAGCCCTATTATTCAAGCCGTTTTTAGTTGACTATTGCTGCTTGCCAAAGGCACCCTAACTGACAACATAAATCATCATGAGGTCAGTTTCTGACAGATATAAGTTTTGTACTGCTGAGTTAACAGGATTTTTACCCATTAATTATTAGCTAAAATTAGCAGGAAGGAGATTATTAAAATGAGAATAATGCAAACATATATCATAAACAGGAAGAAGGCAGTAAATTAGTAAGAGCTGCTGTAAGCAGCTAAAGATAAAAGAAAAGGAGACAATGGTAAAGTCTGAAAAATGTAATCAGGTACCAGCAGAGGCACTTCTCCAAGCCAGTAACAGAAAACGAAAAGAGAGTAAATACACAGAAGTCCTCTATGTGGAGAAGGATAAGGGAGCCTTTCTTCTCTGGTATAGACAGATTACCTCAAAATCCTGCCCAGTATAAAGCAGTCAAAAATGTTAAAGTATAAGAAACATTTGTTTAAATGCATAGCTAAGTTCATAAGAAAATAAAAGACCTCCCTAAGGGCCAAAAATGAAAGAGGATCCTACAAACTAGAACAGAAAGTATAAGCTGACACTAGGTAGGAATCTAGGGCTTTGAGGAGTGGGGGGGGGGGTATGTGTGTGTAAAGGGCACTTGTCCTTTGGGGTGTAATATAACAAAAGAAAAAGGGAACGATGACTTGCCTAATATTTTCTTTAAATCTTGAAGACAATTATAGATCGCATATATTTGGATCTCACTACTTACCCTTTGCAAATCCCAAGACTAAATGCATGCTTTTTGAAAAATGTCTATTACACATTACACATTCTTAGACATTTCACCACAGGTTTAGGTAAAAAATGATGGATAGATATGTTACTTCCCCAAAACATCACACATAAACCAGTTTTTCAGACATTATAAAAAGAACCATCATAGAGGCCAGGCGTGGTGGCGCACGCTTGTAATCCCAGTACTTTGGGAGGCGGAGACCGGAGGATCTGGGTTCGCGGCCAGCCTCAGCTCTCTCTCTGTCTCTGTCTCTGTCTCTCTCCATCCTTAGTGAGGCCCTCTGCAACTTCGTGAGACCCGGTTTCAAAATAAAGTATAAAAAATAGGGCCGGGGGCGTAGCGCGGAGGTAGAACGCCCCCGCGTTCAATCCCCGGTTCCGCAAAAAAAAAAAAAAAAAGAACCATCATGCAAAAAATATGTAAATTCAGTATATTTGTAACAACACCAAAAGGTTCTAAGTCTTGGGACTTCTTGGTAAGATTTTTATCATTAAAGTCATTAAAATATCCTTCTAGCCGGGCGTGGTGGCCTACGCTTGTAATCCCAGTACTTTGGGAGGCGGAGACCGGAGGATCTGGGTTCGAGGCCAGACTCAGCTCTCTCTCTCTCTCTCTCTCTCTCTCTCTCTTTCTCTCTACTTTGTGAGGCCCTCTGCAACTTTGTGA
>PVJS01030585.1:0-23991 GCA_004027185.1 Glis glis | reverse complement strand
AAAAAAAAAAAAAAAAAAAAAAAAAAAAGATGGAACACTGAATTTTGTCAATAACTATACACTGGTCTGAAAAAATTACACCAGATTTCTGTGGCCCCAAATAAAAAGCATTCAGTGCATTCAAATTTATGGGTGAATTTTTAATTTTTTTTTAAAGAGCTAATTCCTGTGCTTTAAACTCAAAGCATAGAAAATGGAGCAAATGGGAAATGGACACCTTTTGAGCTTTTTGTTTGTTTGTTTGTTTGCGGTACCGGGGATTGAACCCAGGTGCGTTTTACCTCCGAGCTACACCCCCGGCCCTATTTTTTATACTTTTATTTTGAAACCGGGTCTCACGAAGTTGTGAAGGGCCTCACTAAGTAGCTGAGGCTGGCAGGGAACCCGGATCCTCTGGTCTCCGCCTCCCAAGTACTGGGATTACAAGTGTGCGCCACCACGCCCAGCTGAGCTTATTTTTTAAAGCTAGCACAACCTTCAGCATCCTAAAAAAGCATTTAATATCTTTCAATATAAGTTCAAAAATTAGAATCAGCACGTTGCTCACCATTGTATCCCCAATGCCTGGCTCATATTTGATGTTCATTTCTGAACATTTGGTACAAAAATCATAGATTTTAGCAAAATCAGATATTGTCTTAAAGGCGTATTTCACTATAACCAAATAAAATGTTTTTAAAATGCAAGAATAATTCAAAATATGTATCTATTAACTAATCATAATTCTAAGGGGAGATCTCATTCAAACACCCATTCCTAATAAGATAACATTTAAAAAGCAAATATAGAAAGTAGTTTTTTAAAATCATGTTCAACATACTTAAAAGAAACACTAATGTTTCTCAACCTGGTCTCTGGAACACTAGAATTTTGTGAGATGTTTATGGTCATATTGTGGGCAAATAATTTGGTAAAAATAGATTTAAAATGGTTTCAACAGAATATCCTTTTAAAGGAATGATAGGGAAGCTACATGCATCACTTTTGTTCATATGTAATTAGTGAGGTGAGATCTAGTGACATGACCACTCCTTGCTGCTAGGAGGCTGAGGAAAGAAATCTAGCTGGAAGCTGGTTGTCATGGTACATGCCTGTAATTCCAGTACTTAGGGAGACTGAGACAGGAGGACTACAGGTTCCAGGCCAGCCTCAGCAATGTAGTGAAGCCCTTGGCAATTTAGTTAGCCCCTATTTCAAAACGAAAAATTAAAAGGGCTGGGAGTAAATCGCAGAGGTAGAATGCCTCTCGGTTCAATCCCCAGTACCAAAAAATAAAGGAAAGAAATCTAGCTGGAATACTGTGCTCTGCTACAATTTAGGGTTAAATCATCTATTACTAAATAAAGATAGAATTAGCAGTGCTACTACAGACATCATTAAAACAGTTAAGAATCTTAGAATCTTATCCTGGAAATTTTCATCAATGATGCAATAAAACGAAAGAGAAGTGACATAATTGGTATTATGTATGGATTATATAGATTACTGGAGAAAATCCAAGAGCATCGAAAATATCTACTGGAATTGATTCAGAATTCAGACATGCAAAATTAATAAATTTGCAATATCAATATATTTACAAAATATAAATGATTAATAATAGCAACATGAACTTCATAGAAAATTTAACAGGAATTTGTGGAATCAGTAAGTAGAAAATTACAAAATTTCTCCTAAAGGAACATCAGATTTGAATAATTTGAGAGTGAAGCTATGCTCCTAGAAGAGAAGATTCAGAATTGTAAAAAGTTGATTATATTCTAAATTAAGTAATTAAAGAGAAATTTTGAGGAACTGAAGATTAACCCAAAGCCTCCAGGTTGACAAAATGCAGGTACAGCTGAGCAAAATAAATCGTGAAAGAAACACACCTACCCACATCAACAAGACATTTCAGAGCATCAAAAATAAGAGAAAAGGGACTAAAAACTTTAGAGATAAGAATGTGACCTATAAAAGAATAAGAATTGAACTCCTATCAGGTTTGTCATCAGAAACGCTAAATACCAAAGGACAGTGCCTTCAAAATTAGGAGCTGAAATTATTTTGAACTTGGAATTATATTTCCTGTCAAGACAAAAATCATTTGTGAGAACATAAATTTCAAAGTGTTTAATCATCTACTTTTTTTGAAGGAAGTACTCCAGAAAAATAAGCAAAATGCAAAAATAAGATAGATGTAAAATACAAGAATGTGGCAGACAGAATGGCCCACCAAAGATGTCCATGCCCTCATCCTTGAAATTTGTGAGTATGTTTTGTTACATGGCAAAAGGAACTTTGCAGGTATAATTAAGTTTACCAGTCTTAAAATTGTGATTACCCTGGATTATTCAGTGGACCCATCCTATTCATATGAGCCTTAAAAGCCAGAGACTTCTCTACCTAGAAGCAGTATTAAAGCAGGAAAGGTCAGAGATTTGAAGTATGAGAATTCACCATTACTGCCTTTGAAAAATGGAAAAATGAAGGTCATGAATCAAAGAATGTGGATTGCTTCTAGAAGTCGAGATAACCCCCAGCCAACAACGAGAAAATAGGGACCTCACTCCTACAAAAACATGGAACTGGATTGGGTCAACAGACCGGGAAGAACATTCATCCTCAGAGCCTCCAGAAGAAAGCATAGCTCTGCTAATATTTAGGGAGGCTTGTGAGACCCTAAGCAGTTAAATCACTTGAGCCACACTATATCTAGACATCTGACATAATAAATGGATGGTGTTTTAAACCACCGAACTCATGGTAATTTGTTATGGCAACGATACAAAATGAATACACTTCACAAGGAAATAGAAAGGGGGAGATACATGAAACTTAAAAAACAATTGGTCTAAAATCAGTGGGCACCTGGAGTGATGTTTTCAAGAAGAAAAATTGGATGAATTCCAAGCAATGGATAGAAATAGAGAAGGTGAAGGCATTCAGTGATATGGTGAAGAAAGTATTTTTTCACTGTAAAAGAAAAAGGGCAATTAAAAAATCCTTAAAAATAAACAATTTGATAAGAAATACCATGGCTTAAAAATGACATAAACCAAAATATGCAATAGCAGGCTGTAGTGAATGCTAGAAAGCATACCCACGTTCCTCTCTTCAGAACCAGGGGACTTATTCTCTCAGCTTCCAAGAGTCTTGGCTGCTGAGAATTAACAATTCAGTTCCACCTGGGAAATTGCCCTCCACCAAAGGTAGGTGTCTTGAGCAAAATTACATATCCTCCCTAGGGGCAGACCTCATCCAAAGACTGGCCAATATAGAGGGGCAAGGCTAGGTTTCTTCCCTCAGTTCAGGGAAACTGAAAGGCCTCTTCAACTACATAGCTCTCCATACAGTTGCCTGAGGCTGCTGGTTTAACCACACCACAGTTCAGATTCTCTCTCTGCTTAATCTTCTTCTGTTGGTCCATCACAAATCTTATTTCTGAGAAGCCTCCCAATCAACCTCATTTATGCAAATTTCTATCTCATAGTCTCTTTCCTAGACAACTGCCTACAAGAAGAATGAAATAAATGCATTAGATCACCATAAATACTATTAGGGAGCCCCAGCCTTGGAGACTCAGATTTTAAAAGTGAAATTTTTTAAAGAAAATGAATGAACTTAAAAATAAGGATAAAAAGACCACAGATGCTTATAGTAGCTTTATTCATAATTGTCAAAACTTCGAAGCAAACAAAATGTCCCTCAGGAGGTGAATGGTCAATAAACTGGTACATCCAAACAGTGGAATATTATTCACTCTAAAAATAAAAGCTATCAAGCCATAAAAAGACATAGAAAAATGTAAATACATATTACTAAGTAAAAGAAGAGCTACATACTGAATGATTACAACCATATGACATTCTGGATAAGATAAAAAAAAAACATGGAAACTGAGAAGACCAGGAGTTGTTGGGGTGGGGGGGTGATGACTAGGAGGAGCACGGAGGATCTTTAGGGCAGTAAAACTATTGTATATGATACTATAATCGTGGATAGAGGTCAGTATACCTTTGTCAAACTTCATGGAATGTGTAACATCAAGAGTGAATCCTAGACGCCGGGCGTGGTGGCTCACGCTTGTAATCCCAGTACTTTGGGAGACCGGAGGATCCGAGTTCGCGGCCAGCCTCAGCTCGCTCTCTCTCTCTCTCTCCCTGTCTCTCTCTCTCTCTCTCTCTCTCTCTCTCTCTCTACCTAGTGAGGCCCTCCGCAACTTCGTGAGACCCGGTTTCAAAATAAAGTATAAAAAAGAGGGTCGGGGGTGTAGCGAAGAGGTAGAATGCCCCTGCGTTCAATCCCCGGTACTGCAAAAAAAAAAGAGTGAATCCTAATGTAAATTGTGAACTTTGGGTGATGATAGTGCATCAGTATAGATTTAACAATTGTAATTAATGTACCTCTCCGGGGCAAGATATTGATAGTGTAAGAAGTTGTGCATGTGCAGGGGAAAAAGGTACATGTGAACTATTTACTTTCTGTTCAATTGTGTTGTGAGCATAAAGTCACTCTTAAAAAAAGAGAAAGACTATTAAGAATGTTTAAAATTGGTTACCTCTGAAAATGGTACACTGATTTACTATTACAATTGCAATTGAAGCCAGTTTCCTCCTAGGCCTGTTAAACAATAATTACCCCATCTCTTCATTGGATTCCCAGGTTAAACCCACCATTTCTCATATTTCATTTCTTTATTTTTATTTGGGGAGGGCGGTACTGGGGATTGAATCCAGGGGCATTCTACCTCTGGACTACACCCCCAGCCCTATTTTTTATTATATTCTTTATTTTGAAACAGGGTCTCATGAAGTAACTGAGGCTGGCCGCGAACCCGCGATCCTCTGGTCTCAGCCTCCCAAGTACTGGGATTACAAGCGTGCGCCACCACGCCCGGCTCATATTTCATTTCTTTATCTTACTATATTTTGCTCTTACTTTGCTGCAGTATATCTTTAAGAAACTCAGAAATGGTACTTGAGAGGAGTTTCTGTAGCCCTTATTTTATTTCCACAACTTTTTTCACAGTTTAATTGGAAAGTGGAAAGGGATGAGGCAGGTGACTATTGATTGCCCTTCTGCACTATATCTAATATACCACATTCATGAACTACTTTGATAAAAATACAAAATTGAAAAATTCATTTGGACAAAATGTGTTCTTTGGTCCATTAGGAAAATCAAGTTGGACACACATTTTAGATTTTGTATCAAAATATATTTATGAACCGGGTGTGGTGGCGCACGCTTGTAATCCCAGTACTTGGGAGGCTGAGATCAGAGGATCCGGGTTCACGGTCAGCCTCAGCTACTTAGTGAGGCCCTCCGCAACTTAGCGAGACCCTGTTTCAAAATAAAGAATAAAAAATAGGGCCGAGGGTATAGCTCAGAGGTAGAATGCCCCTGGGTTCAATCCCCAGTACCACAAATATATATATTTATGACAAGTTAAAAGTTTAAAGAAAATATAACAGGTGTGGTGGTACACACCTATAATCCCAGTACTTGGGAAGCTGAGGCAGGAGGAACACAGTTTTGAAGCCAGCGCATAGTAACTTAGCAAGACCCTGTTTCAAAATCAAAATAAAATAGGGCTGGGTAAACTCAGAGGTAGAATCCCCTGGGTTCAATCCCCAGTAACACACACACACACACACACACACACACTAAAAGACCAAATAAATAGTTTTATAATCTTGGAATTCAGGAAGCCTTCCTGAGCATAATTTACAAGATCAGAACCCACTAAAAATAATAGATTTGACTACATAAAATGTAAAATTTTGTTTTAAAATAAATAAAATGTGTGTCAAACTATGTATCAGTCATTAACTCTGGAAGAAAACAATGGGAAGTATAAAAAGGGATCAAGGAAGATGTACAGTGGCAATGATTACTTGGTTATGACACCAAAAGCACAAGCAACAAAAGAAAAAATAGTTAAATAGGACTTTATAAAATAAAACCTTGGTGCATCAAACGATACCATCAAGCTGGGTGTGGTGGCACAAGCTTGTAATCCCAGTACTTGGGAGGCCGAGACCAGAGGATCTGGGTTCACAGCCAGCCTCAGCTACTTAGTGAGGCCCTCCGCAACTTCGTGAGACCCTGTTTCAAAATAAAGGATAAAAAATAGGGCCGGGGGTGTAGCTCGGAGGTAGAATGCCCCTCGGTTCAATCCCCGGTAGAAAAAAAAAAGATACTATCAAGAGAGTGAAAAGCCCAATACTTGGGAGGCTGAGACAGGAGGATCTTAGGTTCAAGGCAACCCTCAGCAACTTAGCAAGTTCCTTATCAGCTCAGCAAGACCCTGTTTCAAATTTAAAAAAAAAAATAGGGCTGGGGGTGTAGCTCACAGGTAGAACACCCCTGGGCTCAATCCCCAGTACCACAAAACAAAAACAAGAGAGTGAAAAGAACCCATGTGCAAGAATAGGAGAAAATATTTGCAAATTATGTATCTGATAAGCGATTAATATCTGGAAGGTATAGCTAACTCCTATAACTCAACAACAAAACAACCCAATTAAAATATAGGCAAGGGATCTAAATAGACATTTCTCCCAAGAAGATATACAAATGGTCAATAAGGACATGAAAAGATGCTCAGCATCACTAATCATTATAGGAAAATGCAGGTCAAAACAACAATGAGATACCACATAGAGGTGAAATTTCAAAGAATGGCTAGTATAGAAGAATCTAAAAAAGTCGTTATCATAGAAGGAAAGTGTAGAGTAGTGGTTACCAAAGGCTTGAGACAATTAGGGGATGTGAAAGATAAGGAGAGATTGGTCAGTAGGTACAAAGTTACAATTAGGTTAAAGGAATAAATTCTAGTGATCTGCTGCACAGTAGGGTGACTATAGTTAACAATAATGTGTTGTATATTTCAAAATAGCCACAAAAGAGGATTTTGAATATGATACCACAAAGAAATGATAAACATTTGAGATTATAGATATGCTAATTATGCAGACTTGATCATTATACAATGTATATATACATCGAAACATTACATTGTACCCCATAAATCTATACAGTTGTTATGCATCAATTTAAAACATAAAAAAGAGTAGCTACTATAAAAAGCAAGCAAAAACAAAATAGCAAGCATTGGTGACAAGATGTTGGTGACAAAAGTCTGGATGACAAGATAGGAATTGTCATAATAGAAACTAGGAAACACCTGTGAGAGATAAAGGTATGGGAGTCAGGGGAAGGCAGCACAGTCTTCATACTGCAGTGCAGTTCTGTCATGAGAGAAAGGAGAGCAGAAAGGAAGGAGGGATGGATAGGAAGAGCTTCAGAATGCAGCTCAGGTGTGAGAAAGTTTCACATGTCAGTGAGGAGCTCCAGAGCAAAAATTCCCCCTTAGAGGAGTCCTGCACAGGACTGGTTGAGCTATGGTATCCCCACTGACCATCCCACATGACTGGACAAAGCCCGGGATTAAGTGTAGCCTCGGAGACCATGCTCAGGAGGATGTGAAGGCAGGGGTGCTGGAAGGTGTGACCTCTGCTCCTCACAGCAGGTTCTCTTGAACAGAGATCTGACCTTCATTGCTGGCCCAGCAACCTGGCAGAGATCTGGAGGGAGACTGTATCAAGAAGGGAGGGATGGAGCTGGGCATGTCAGTGCAGGCCTGTAATCCCAGTACTTGGGAGGCTGAGGCTGAGGCTGAGGATCACAGGTTCGAGGCCAGCCTCAGCAATTTAGTGAGACCCTGTTTCAAAATAAAAAAATAAATAAAAAGTGCTGGGGGTGTAGCTCAGAAGTAGAATGTCCCTGGGTTCAATCCCCAGTACAAAAAAAAAAAAGAGGAAAAATGGCAAAGGCCCAAAGATAAGAGAAAGGGTTGGCACATGAGAGGAAAAGAGAGAATTAAATGAGTGATAAAATGGTACAAGAAGGTAGATTGATTAGTTGAATCCTAATCATACAGAGCCTATCAGACCATGATGAGGGGGTGAATTTTATTCCAAAGGTACTGGAAACACATTAGCAGGTTTTAAACTATTATTATGATAGGATTTAGATTTTAGATTCAAACTTCCTGAAACTAATTTATATTTATAGTATCCATTTCCTCATATCTCATTTTCTCCCAACCCACAGCAAATCTGACTTATATCCTTTACTCTCTACTGGAAATAGTTTTACCAAGTTACCAAAGACTTGTTAATTGCTAAGCTCAATTGCTTCTGTTCCGTCCCCATCCAGCTGTCCCCTGGGTCACATTGGCACATTAACCACTCACTCCTTGAAATTGCTCTACTGGCTGCTTTTCCCTGCTTTTCCTAGTTTCTTTTGATGGCCGTTTCCATCCATTCCCTAAATATTTTTTCTTTTATTTTTCAGTTATGTTCTTAATACTTTATACTATCCCTACATGTTCTCACCTCCTAAATTTCACATACATGCTGATGACTCCAAACTTTCTCAAAAATTTTTGACCTCTAGCCCTCTATTCTCACTCTTAAAACCTAGATTTTTCATCTGTGGGTCCTGCACTCCTATCTTAATGAAGCACAATATACCAAAACAAAAATCACTATTTTCTAACATTCTTCTTATTTATTCTCTATCTTGAGTAATGACATTGCCAGTTAAACTGTAATATTAAAATTAAACTGTAGTACTAAGAGTTACATTTCTAATAGATAAAATTCATTTGCATATCTCTAGGGCAAAATGTACACATTAGCATTTTCTTTTTTATATGTTTAATATTTAATACACAAATTTATAACCAAGTTTAGTATGTTATTAGAAAGGGATATAATTTCAGTATATATATATACATACTTTTATTGGTGCATTGTAATCTCACATCATAATGTAGTTCAGAGTGATAGAGACATACATGCACACAGCATTTGGTGAGCTTCCCCCCTGGCTCCCTTCCCACTCCCTCCCCTTCTTCATACATGATATTAAGATTAGTATTGGAAATTTCACACACGTACATTAACATCAATGGAAGTGTTTCATTCATTAATTCTCCCTCCCACCCACTACCACCCTCCCCTAACCCCCTTCATTGCTCCACTGGGGTTTCTTCTCCATTACCTAAAGTCCCTCTTGTATCCCAATTACTATTTTCAATATAGTACTCAAAACTCTAGCCAGAGCAATAAGGCAAGAGAAGGGAATCAAAAGAATACAAATAGAAGAACTGAAATTATCTCTATTTGCAGATGACATGATCCTATACTTAGAAGACCCAAAAAACTCAACCAGAAGACTTCTAGAGCTGATTACAAGTTCAGCAAAGTCTTGGGATGCAAAATCAATCTAAAAAAAATATCAGTAGCTTTTCTATATGCCAACCAGGAATCCATGGGAAAAGAAATCTGGAAAAACAATTGCATTCACAATGACCTCAAAAACAATAAAATACTCAGGAATAAATCTAACCAAGAAAGTAAAAGGCCTCTACAATGAAAATTATAAAACACTAAAGAAAGAAATCGAAGATGATCTTAGAAGATAGAAAGATCTCCCTTGCTCATGAATAGGCAGAATAAATATCAAAATGGCCATTCTACCAAGAATTATCTACAGGGTAAATGCAATCCCTATTAAAATATTAATGTCATTCTTCACAGACCTAGAAAAATCAGTCATAAATTTCATATGGAAAAACAAAAGACCCAGAATAGCCAAAGCAATTCTCAGCAATAAGAACCATGCAGGAGGCATCACAATGCCTGATTTCAAATTATACTACAGAGCTATAATAATAAGAACCAGCATGGTATTGGCACAAAAACAGACACACAGACCAATGTAACAGAATAGAAGATACAGAAACAAATCCACACACTTATAGCCAATTGATTTTCAACAAAGGTACCAAAAGCACTCGTTGGAGAAAAGACAGCCTTTTCAACAAATGGTGTTGGGAAAATTGGTAATTTGTAGAAAATGGAATTAAATCCCAACCTCTCACCCTGCACAAGAGTCAACTCAAGATGGATCAAAGACCTGGAAGTTAGACCAGAGACTTTGAAATTACTAGAGAAGGGCATAGGTCCAACACTCCAACATATAGGCACAGGTAAAACCCTCCTCAATAAGACCCCCAAAGCTCAAGAAACAAGTTAGCATTTTCAACAGTCTTAACCATAATCAACAGCAAATTACAAGTCAAACAAAGATATATTTCCTAGAGAGTTAAATAACCATTGGGTTCCAGGTACTTAGAAGGCTAATACAAGAGAATCACAGGTTTGAGGCCAGCCTCAGCAACTTAGCAACACCCTCAAGCAATTTAGCAAAACCCTGTTTCACAATCAAAAATAAAAAGGGCTAGGGGTGCAGCTTGGAGTTAGAATGTTCCTGGGTTCAATCCCCAGTACCAAAACTTTTAAAATAAAAAATTTATCTCTGGGAAGATATATGAAACAATGCCCCAGTATGACACACATCCTCTGGCCTTATTTCCAAGTCTTAGATGTTTTTGTCTCACACTTGCCCTTGATTTCATGTCAAGATTATGTAGTGATGGAGCTGTATTTTAAAGACAAATCTGTCTGACTTCAATGCCTATGTCATTTTCCATATAGAATGTGAATGGTTGGCAAATTCAGGTGATGAATAGAATAAGGACTAGGAAAAGGCCCTGCTTTTCACAATTAGTAGTTCACAAGAATTAAGAGAGTATGGCATTAGGGAAAGGAGAGAAAATGATATCAATAGAGTACACTTACTTAGCCAGTGAGCTGCCATGCTGCAAAGGCACCAGCACAAATCAATGGAAGAAAGAAGATCTGTGCAATAAATCATGCAGCAGCAAGTAGATATCACACAACAAAGAAACAAACCTTGAGCCTGATGTGATGGTGTGTACCTGTAGCCCCAGTACTTGGGAGGCTGAGACAGGAGGATCACAGGTTCAGGGCTAGCCTCAGCAACTTAGCAAGACCCTCGGCAACTTAGCGAGTCCCTGTTTCAAAATAAAAAATAAAATAGGCCTAGGGGTATAGCTCAGAAGTAGAATGCCCCTGGGTTCCATCCCCAGTATCACAAGAAAGAGAGAGAAAGAAAAAGAAAGAAAAGGAAGAGACGGAAAGGGAAAAGAAAGAATATCTTCATGACTTTGGGGCAGACAAGACTTCTTAACACTTAAAAAGCACTAATTGTAAAACTAAAAATTAGACATCAAAATTTAAAATATGCAAGAAAGAAGTGAATCTATGGAATTACTATCATAAACAATGTGTACATATGAGATTATACCAACATTATTCTCCATAGTACATGTGGGGAGGGGTGGCGGGGGGGGGGAAGGACACCAAGAGCTGTGTGCATGTATATTAACACCAAACTGATATTGATTGTGATGTGAGACTACAATGCACCAATAAAAACATGTTAAAAATTTTTAAAATATGTGCTAATTAAAGACACCATTAGAGCTCGCATGGTGTTGCACATTTGTAATCCCAGTACTTGGGAGGCTGAGACAGGAGGATCTCAGGTTCATGGCCAGCCTCAGCAACCTCATGAGGCCCTCCACAACTTAGTGAGACTCTCTTTCAAAATAAAAAATAAAAGAGGGCTGGGGGCAAGAATAGAGATCAGAGGTAGGATGTCCTTGGGTTCAATCCCCTGTACCACATGCACACACAAAAAGACACCATTAGAAAATTGAAAAGGCAAATCACAGACTGAGAAAAATTTACAATATATATATCTGATAAAGCATTACAAATCAATTATGAAACAACTACAACCTAAAAAGAGTAATAGATAAAAGATTTAAATAGGTGCTTTGCAAAAGTGGACATTGAAATTACCAATGAACATATGAAGAAGTATTTAACATTATTGATTATCAGGAAAATATAAGTTAAAACCACAATTAATATCATTATGCATTCACCAAAATGGCTAAAATTAAATAAAGTTTTTAAAAGACTAGCAATATCAAATGGTGGCAAAAATGTAGATCAATTCTCAAACCAGCATGCTGGTATGAGTGTAAAATGATACAACCATTTTGTAAACCTGTCTAATGTTAAACATTCACTTACCTTATGACCCAGCAATTTCCTTCTTAGGCATATACCCAAGAGAAGTGTTATGTCCCACCAAAAAACTTTGACAAAACTGTTCATCACAAGGCGGGCATGGTGGCACACACTTGTAATCCCAGTACTTGGGAGGTTGAGACAGGCTGATCGCTGGTTCGAGGACAGTTTCCTTCCTACCTTAAAAATAAACACACACACACACACACACACACACACACACACACACACACACACAAAGTACTGTTCATCACAGCTTTATTTATAATAAATCCCAAGTGGAAACAACCCAGGTAAAAGAACAAATAGATTTTGGTACCTTCAAGCAATGGAATACTACTGGTGATAAAGGTAGAAAAATAGAACTATTGGTAAAGCCTAAAACAAGGTTGACTTGACTTGCATGAAATAAGTCAAATACAAAAGACCACATGCAAGTGAGTATATAGTATATGTTTCCATTTATATAAAATTCAATAACAGGCAGAACTAATCAGAAATCAGAATTGTGGCTATCTCTGGGTAGGCAGGGATGGAAGTAGTGGTGATAGAGAAGCCAATTAGCTATCTCATTCACTGTGAAAGTTACTTTCTGAGCTTCCTTATCTATATGATGGGAATTGTTATTCCTCACCGAGTTGCTATCATGGTTTATTGAGCTAACATCTACAAAGTGTCCATATAAGACAATTAGTAAATGCTAGTCCCCTTGAAAATGGACCAGAATTGCTGAAAACTACCCCCTATAAATAGCTGGTTGAAAACAATGGATAAACTCAAGTAAGTAAAAAAGATCCAGGCAAAGGACTTCCTTAACATTTGCTAGGGTTGCATATTGCTGACTAAAATATGCTTTGTTCTCCTCCTTTGACAAATACAGTTTATAATGACATAAAGTCCAGCTTCAAAGGTAGAACTCTTCATTTCCTTGGAGTTCCACACTGGACCCTGGAATGTGGGAAGCCATGCACAAGCCCTGCCTCCTCTTCCTTGTTCCACCTCCAAACCACATGGTGAGGGGCTCCAGTGTATGTGTGTGGAGACTCCATTCTGCAAATCCAGGCCCCATTCTCACCCTTGGCACCCTTGGTCACTGCTGGGCTTAAGGATATACACTCCTGTGGCATGGTCCTTGCCATACAAAAGCCCTAGAGGTGGCTCACAGCCTCTTGGGAAGGGAATTCTAGGCTCCAAGGATTTGGAGGCAGAAGGGGTGAATGTGGGCTTTGGTGGGTGTATCTCCTTATGCTCTTGAAACTCCTCACCGCATGTGGAAGGGTGTAGCTGAAGAAGGGCCAGAGCATGCGACTTGGAGCAGGGACCTCCTGTGCCCAGAAATAAGGTGATATAGCTAGTCACACTTAGGTCTGGGTTATCCACACTTCTGGCTTCCAATCAGAAATTCTACCTGTATATACAGGTAGACTCCAGTACTATTGATTAGAAAGAGCAAAAACATTCAGGACCAGAACATTCTGAAAACATAATAAAAATGAAATAGAGGCCAGACGTGTACCGCACACCCGTAATCTCAGTACTTGGGAGACTGAGACAGGGGGAGTGTGGATTCAAGTCCAGCCTCGGCAATTTAGCACTACCCTCAGCAACTTAGTGAGACTCTGTTTCAAAATTAAAAAAAAAGAATAGGGCTGGGGTTCTCAGGAGTAAAATGCCCCTGGGTTCATTCCCTGGTACCCACCCCCCCAACACACACACTCAAAAGTAGAACCTATACATGCTCATTAAAGAGGCTGTTTTCCACTTAAAAAGTAAGCCATCTAGGCTTTTGAAATTTTTATTTAAATTTAATTTATTTTCTTAACTGATACAGAAGGACAGAAATTGAATGTATTTTGAGGTACCGTGTGATGTTTTAATACATGCATACATTGTGTAATGTTTAAATCAGATCAAACATATCTCCTCAAACAGTTGTCATTTCTTTATAGTGAAAACATTCAAAGTCTTTTCTTCCAGCTTTTTTGAAATATATAGTACATTATTGTTATCTATAGCCACCCTACTGTGTGCTTTCCTATAAAGCACTACATAAAACTGAAAATGATCTATTAATGTCAGCTCTGCTCTTCAAATCAGAATAGTTAGTAGCTTGCAGCAGGTCTGAAATTTGCTTTTGTGAGCCTTGACTGAAGAAAAAGAAATTTCACAGCTTCTCTTCTTTGTCTGTCTTTATATTGCTTACAGTCAAGCAAGTTGTATTTAGATATTCATATTTGTAAATTCATAGGATTATCTTTGAACTCAAATGGTGTTCCTATTAAAACCATCAGAAACAAAGAATTTTACATTATTTTTTGATGAATTCTCATTAGTAATGAGGCACTAAACATGCTAGTGAACACAATATAGAGGAGAATATTAATAGGGTTATTTTTAGCTACCACCTACATACAACATCAAGACAACATCAAGAGCAAGAGCGAAATAATGGTTCTTTTAGTTTAATAAACCATAATGCTCCTGAAAAAATTCTCCTCTTTCCTCACCAAATTAGGGCATCTAATTATATAAAGTGATTGCTGTGGCAACAGCTTAGATATGAGTGGAAAGGGAGAGAGGTAGAAGCAAGGGAGGGAGGGAGAAAAGAGGAAAAGGAGTGAGAAGAGGATACAAAGAAAGAAGGGAGAATCCAACTGTTAAACAAAAATTATACATTTAAAAGAAGAAAAAAGTTTTCCTGCTGAACAGTAGAATGTGAGAACTGGTAACTAGGAGAGAAATGAAACTCTGACAACAATAGGTTTAGGACTTAAACCAGTCAATATCTGAATGCTAAAGTAAAGGTAAGTTTTGTGACTGTAGATAAAAGCCGAGAAGCACAATAGGAACTTACATGGGATGGAGTAAAGAAATACATACACACATTTCCAAATTGTGTAATATGCCCTACAAGTAAAAAATCCATAGAATAAAGGTATTGTGTGAAATAAGAAGAAATGGATTACCTATAGTGTATGGTATATGCATGTTATGTATTGTCATATATTTATCCATTATAACAAAATCTAAACTCTTTGAGAAGGCAATCACTTTAGAAAGACCTACAAATAGCTTTAAACATGTGACTTGCTGAATTCTAAAAATAAGATAAATGCTCAAGTAAACTACAATGAGATAAAAAATTTTCTCCTATTGGATTTGTACAAGTGCAGATTTGGTAATACAAATTTATAGTGGTGAGCATAGCAGGACAAAGCTTCCTCAAACAGTGTTGATGGCTGGGTAATTTGGGGAAATTTGGAGGAGGGGAGCCTTGGAAATGGTATGCATCAAAAATTTAAATGCACAAACCCTTCAAATTGGTATTTATATTTCTTAGAAGCTATCCTTTAGATATATCTGCACATGTGCATAAAGTATGTACAAAGCTATTCATGCAGCTTAAAAGAGAAAAGGATTGTAAAAAATACTAAATATTCATGAACAGAATGCAGGATAAATATATTCATTTATTCATTTACACTCATATGGAATTATTATTTGCCTATTAAAAGAATATGAATGGGCAGATCTATATGTACTAATATGCAATGCAATATATTTCAAATTATATCATTAAGTGAAATAAGAGAAAAGTCAGAATATATAATATACGAATTATTTGAGTTAAAATAATAGTAGCCGGGCGTGGTGGCGCACGCTTGCAATCCCAGTACTTTGGGAGGCGGAGACCGGAGGATCCGGGTTCGCGGCCAGCCTCAGCTCTCTCTCTATCTCTCCCTGTCTCTCTCTCTCTCTCTCTCTCTCTCTACCTAGTGAGGCCCTCCGCAACTTCGTGAGACCCGGTTTCAAAATAAAGTATAAAAAATAGGGCCCGGGGTGTAGCGCAGAGGTAGAACGCCCCTGGGTTCAATCCCTGGTACTGCAAAAATAATAATAATAATAATAATAGTAATAAAAAAGGGCTGAGTCTAGTTCATATTGTCAGTGCTCCTTAAACAAAGACCACCACAAATACTTATAGGTTAACCCGCTGAGTTTTGTTTGTTTGTTTTTTGCATGGGAGAAAGCACACAAAGGGAAATTGTATGGCATGAACACTCAGCACGAGTGTGCAAAAAAGAACTTTTTAAGGATTTGGCTTTGGTTGGGTAGTTTTGAGGAGGGTTTAAGAAAGCAGGAACAATAATAAGAGTAAGTATATAAACAAATTTCATCTTCAGTCAAGTCAGCCTATGGGAGGATAAAGCTGTAACGGGGCAAAGTTCAAAGCACTCCACGCAGTCTTTGCTGGCATGAGTGAGTGATGTTTGGTAGCTTTCAAAACTTTTCTGTTTTGCTAGATTATTTCCTCCTGGTTCTTTGGCTCAAAGAAACAGGTTTTATTTTTTTTAATAGGATCTTGCTAAGATGTTGAGAGTCTCACTAAGTATCTGAGGCTAGCCTTGAACCTGTGCTCTTCCTGTCTCAGCCTTCCAAGTACTGGGATTACAGGCATGTACCACCACACCCTGCTTTTCTAGGGCTTTTTAAGAAATCGGTGCCCATTGGTATTTCCAGGTTTCTGGCTTCTCCAGCACCCATTCTGGGTTGTACGAAAGACTCAGGGAACTAATTCCCCACAGCACTCCTCAGAGCCAGAGTCCTTAGCTCTTCTGCCTTCTCTTTGCCTGTGAAAACAGTATATACTTCATCTTTCTGGAAGTAGAAGTCCCCCTGGAGATGAGGTTTTTTTGGTGGGATTTTTTTTGTATTTTTCTGATGTTTTGTTTGGTTGGTTGGTTTTTTGTTTGGTTGGTTGGTTGGTTGGTTGACTGGTTGGTTTTTGTACTGGGGATTGAACCCAGGGGCATTCTATCCCTAAGCTAAAACCCCAGCCCTATTTTATTTTTTTATTTTAAAATAGGGTCTCACTAGGTTGCTGAGGGCCACCCTAAGTTGCTGCAGCAGGCCTTGAACCCGAGATCCTCCTGTGTCAGTCTTCTAAGTACTGGGATTACAGGCATGCACCACCACACCCGGCTGGGGATAAGTTTTGCACTACATTTTTTCTTTTGAGAAAAGCATGAATAATTCATTCAAATAAGTAAATACCACATATTCACTTGCACTTTTTCAAAATTGACAATTGCTAAATCTCTGTGCAGAGAATAAAGGAAAAATAACAGGATAAAGCTATATAAGTAAAGCTGCCTATGGCAGTCAGGGAGGTCTTTCTACAACACTTAAGCTGAGATCAGAATCCAGTCTTGTGAAGAACAGAAGAGGAGCAGAGAAAGAATAAATGCAAAAGTCCTGTGGCAGGACCTTCCTGGCAAACTACAGGAATAGAGAGAAGGCCACTGTCTATGGAGCTCTAAACTGGTGAGAGCCAAACCTTCAGGAATTTTAAATCTTCAAGAATCATTAAGTCATTGGGGGAGGGATAATAGACCAATGTGTGCATGTATACTTCCACTACCCTGAAATCCATCAAGATGTATGATTACAATGCACCAATAAGTAAATTTAAAAAATTTTTAAAAGACAAAAGAAAATAATTATTAAGTCCTCGGTAATTTTGTGAATTGGCTATTAAATGCAACCATTATTTAAAAAATCAAATTATATAAAATTATAATTAAATAAATGATATTAAACAGTCACAAAAGCAATAAATATGCAAAACTCTCCATCTTCTACTTATTTTAGTATTAATGATGCTTTTGAAGTTATTTGTATAATTGTGAAAATACTACATAATAATAGTGTGGTACTGTGCCTCTTCAGTGACCTCATGTAGAGTGAAATTAGCCATTATGGCAGGATTGATAGCACGGATATTGGCAAGTGCTACATATCAGGGCTTAATTTGTTTTACTGATTGGATTTAAGATAGTGGTGAAGAAAATGTTGATAATGTACATTAAACTTAAAAGTATGTTATGTTAGTAACTGTTATATTGTTCATAGCACAAACGAATGAGGCAATGGTCTTTCAGTGTTCAAAAGCTATCATTTCGCTGGGTACACCTGTAATCCCAGGACTTGGGAGGCTGAGACAGGAGGATCACAGGTTGAAGGCCAGTCGCAGCAACTTAGGGAGGCCCTCAGCAACTTAGCAAGGCCATGTTTCAAAATAAACAATAAAAGGGGCTGGGGAGTATGGAGCACATATTTTTTAAAAGGGGCTCTATTAAGTCCAAAGAGGGACTTAACTCCCAAAACGCACCTGGGTGCAGCTCACACATGATTGTAGTGCACATGCATGGTTCTCACAGCACACACAGGTGTGGCACAACATACCCAGGGTATCAGGGCCAACACAGGCACCAGGCACAAGGTGCAACGTCCAGGCATGATAGGTAATGTGAAGGGACAAGGCTTGCTGATCAGAAGGACCTTGACAACCACATCAAGTCCCTAGCAACCTGTGGACTATCATTGTCAGCACCTAAGACTGAAAACCTCACAGCTTCTTCTCCCAAGGAGCCCTGCCACCTCACCATTCTGACCACCAATAATGAAGCTCAACGCTGACCCAACCAGCTGTGCTGGTAACCGTCTGTCCGCGCAAGTCCTTGCCGTCAGTTCTGGTTGAGCACTGGTTACAGTCAGACCTGAAGACCTGGATTGGACTCACAACTGACCTGGACCTGAGACCCCAACACAACCAGTCAAACTCTAGGTAAATAGACTGCCCAACCTCCTTTCCAGGTTGTACTAATCTCTTTCCATCCTCTCTCTCTCTCTCTCTCTCTCTCTCTCTCTCTCTGCCCTACAATATCATAAATTTTATGAAGTTTGCATGGAGTATTAACGAATAAAGAACCTGTCTTGGCCAAGATTTCAATAAACATTCTTGAAATGACTGAGACCATGGTTTGGTTGTTATACATGATCTAAGACTGCTCAGAACAAGGAGTATATCTCAGAGGTAGAATGTGTCTGGGTTAAATCCCCAGTAATACACACACACACACACACACACACACACACACACACTCACTTGATTTAGCAACGAAGTCACTTACATCAATGACGAAGGCATTGAGTTCCAACATGTCTCTTCATTGTTTTACTTTCACCTTACTTATGGAGAAAGAAGATAGAATGAAGCAAGAAAGAATAGCCCTTGTAAAAAAAAAAAAGCAAAAATTTACAGAGATTATCATCACCTTGTCTTATTTATTATTACTATGTCAAATGGCCACCTGTAACTGTAAAGGAGTCTGAGAAGCATGCATTCCAAGCATTGCTGTCTCAAACTAAATACTGGTTCTGCTAATAAGGAAAGAAGAAGAGATGTATTTGGGCTAGAATATTAGACAAGAGGGCGAGGTAAGAACAGAAGCACATAAAACAGTTAGGAGGCTATTCTGGTGTTCCAGAATACAAAGACAGTGGCTTAAGCCAAGGCAATGGCCAGGGTAAGGGAGAGAAATGGACAGATTTGAGGTATTATTCGGAGATAGAATGAACAGAACTACCAGAATTAGATGAGTCTGGGAAAGGAAGAACTAACAATGACTATTTAAGTTTGGGTGGAGCAATTAGGTGGATGGTGGTGTCACTTGTAAAGACAGAAAGACTAGAAAGAAGAAAAAAGATGGGTATGGCATGGGAAACTTGAATTTAGGGATATGTGCTTAAATTTAAGGACAGCAAATTTCTGATGCCTTGCAGATGTCTATGGGGAAAGGTAAAGTAGGAAGCTGTGTATAAGAGTCTGGAGCTTCAGAGAAAGGTGAAGACTGGGAATAAATTTGAGTCATCAGTATTCAAATGATATTTAAAGTCAGGTGGCTAGATGAAATCAACTAGAAAAAGCAGGTGTATGCTAACAAATAGTAAGGTATAAGACCAAAGTGAGAGCATGTATAATGGTGTGGTCAGAGTAGTAGAAAGAAAAGTAGGAGAAAAAGGTGTGTAGGGGGAAAGGGGTCAACTCGGGTAGACTTGGCAAAATTGGCAACTCAACAAAAAGCACTTTTAGTAGAAGGTAAGTGTTAGAAGCCACATTAGATTAACTGGAAATAGTCACAGCATTTCTATTGTTAACCAAGATTTATGCAAAATGCATTTTGAAATTTTTCTCTAAATATGAGAACGATTCTGTAGTTCTCATATTTAGAACCTCATATTTTAAACCTCACAGGTTTACCTGGTAATTGGAGAAATAATTTCTTCCTCCATCTTAAATCTGTTATGAGTCTATTCTTTCCTACTCACCCCTTTATCATTTATTATTTATAGTGGGGCTAGGGGGTATAGCTCAGTGGTAGATTGCATGCTTAGCACATTTGAGTCTCTCTCTCTCTCTCTCTCTCTCTCACACACACACACACACACACAGAGAGAGTAAATGTTGCAAACGATGATCTTAGTACCATATTTTGTCCACATATTTTGTTCAAGCTGTATAGTGCTGGCTTGTACAGAATATCTAAGATTTTAAAGCTTGAGAATAACAATCTTTTAGGGATATATATGAGTAGTCTGTCCCATCCCGCCTAATGTTGTTGAGAATGGTTGAATACACAGGGGTGGATTATACTGTTCTTCCTACATTTGTATATGATTAAAAGTTTCCAGAACAAAAAGGTGTGTGTGTGTGTGTGTGTGTGTATGTGTGTGTGTGTGTGTTTATTTTTAAGGTAGGAAGGAAACTAGGGTAGACTTTACCATCAAGAAACTTACACACAACGTGAAAAGGCACATTGCTCAAGGAGTTAGAGTGGGCACTGGCTTCAGAAACGGAGATGGCACCAACATGTTTAGAGGACACCACACTGATGCAGAGAGCCATACTGCAGCATGGCTGGAGAATGGTAAGGACAAACATTCACAGACTACTGTGAATCTCTGTGCACTATGTATTATAGGCCTTTTCTCACTTACTGCTTAAATGTATCCTGTAAAGATGATATCATGGGCAAAACCCCCCTGATACTGAACAAGTTAAGTTACTTTTCTTTGGTCACAAAGTTGGTATAGGGACCTTCCGGGAGAGTAATATCACTGGAATAGCCAGATTGCATGGGACTAAGGAAGAAAAGACCACAGACTGAGATACCTACCAGTAAATACAACCTGAAAAGGTATGTTTAAAATGCTTACTTCTGTTGCTAATATTGAAAAATCAAGAACAAAAAACAAAGACTTTCAATTTCGACTTTTCTTGAAGAACCAAAAACCCAGCCACAGAAGTGCAATGTCTCACAGTCGAGGCGCTGCTGCCCCCTTCAGGTGGGAGTTATGGCCTCCTTTTTGCTGCAGTCCCTATGCTCATTATTTTACTGCAAATGTGCTGCTTCAATTTGTGCATTATGGCCTATATAGGTATTTGAATTCATTTATATACTAATTATATTCATCCTGGAGTGTTTGACATGCTAGCATGGGTCTGATCAGTCAGAGAGAAAGGAGTAGTCTTAGATTTGTGATTCTCAATGTGATTTTCCACCACATGTTGAGAACTATGTTCCAAACCACTTCTCTAGCAATTAATTCCATACTCCATGCCTATTGTAATATCTCTCACAGAGTTTCCGTGTGCTATAAATGCTAAATGCCCTATGAATGAGTGGTGTGATAATAAATGCTTAGGGATTCAGAGGAGAGCACTATTATTTCTGCAATCATCAAGACAAAGAATCTTAAAAGTTGGTTGGAAATTTTATAAGAAAAGAGAAAGCATTCCAGATGGAAGGAAAAATCAGGAAGGAACTTAGGAAAGTACAAGATATGTGCAGGGAGTGAAAAGTGGGCTGGCATATTTGAAGCTGAGGCTCCTTCATCCAAGTAACTAACTCAGGACTTCAGAGAGCCACAGAAATGTTAAAACTAGGAAGGAATTTATAAATCTACATTTGAAGCGCTTCTTATTACAGAGGCTAACCAAGACCTTGAGAAGTTAGGTGACTTGCCTATTTACACAGCCAGCTGGTAAAGGAATTAAGATTAGATCTTTCACTCACCAATGTCCTCCTCCATACCTCACTCCAATGTGAGGCATTTGCCATAGGGATGGAGAACATTCTGAGCTGCTGCTGAGATATTAAAGTTCCTTGACATCAAGCAGCAGTTGTCCTTTTCCTCTCATCCCTCACTTTCACTTCCTGTTCTTAGTCAAGAACCAAATCAAGAAAGTCCTGGGGGGTAGGGTGGGAAATCTGACAAGTAGAGCAAAAGATTAAGAAGAGTTGATGTGTCCCACCACTTTCTGTCATTGTATTGCTATATTTGTCCTCCTCCAAAAATGATCTGCCCAACCTCTCAAGTCTGTATTACAACCATACTCAGTAAGGGGAAAGACGCTACGAGATGAGCTTTCAACCTCCACAGTGGCATGAGGAAAGGCCTGATATGCTGGCAGGCAAGTCTCAGGTTTGATGTTTATGATAATTAGGATCAGAACCCAAAAATGGTAGTTTCATTATTGCCTAAGACATACATCCAGAGCGCTCTGCCTTTCGCTTTGCCTCCACAGTTGGTGATGCCTATTTTACCTCGTGGAGTTCAGGACTGGCAATATTACCTAGTGTTAAGATCACAGGTACCCAGGCATGGTGGCTAATGCCTGTAGTTCCAGTACTTGGGAGGCTGAGATGGAAGAACTGCAGGTTTGAGGCTAGCCTTAGCAACTTAGCAAGGTCCCCCAGCAACTTAGCAAGATGCTGTTTCAAAATAAAAAATAAAATAGGGCTGAAGGTTTAGCTTAGAGGTAGAATACCTCTGGATTCAACCTCCTCCAGTATCAAAAAAATCAACAGACTTTGAATTTGAATACAGGTTTTAGCATTTACCAGCTAAGTAATACATAGAATTGATTTAATTTCTCCAAGCATCCATTTGCACATATTAAAAATAGTGGCCAGAATCACTTACACCACCCTCACTGGGTTATTATGAGGAGTGAGTACCTTAACTTAGACTGCTCCCAAAGCAGATCCTGAAACAAGGATTTGGGGAAAGTAAGTTACTTGAAGAGTGATCCCCAGAAACATAGTGAGAGTGAGATGATGTGAGATACAGAAGGGGAAAAGGCTATATTGGCTCTGTTAATGAGTACCGCACCACTATTGGTGGGGGGAGGATCTTATGAGGGATTCTTCATCAAAGGCTTCGGAAGCTAGGAAGAGTAACTATCTCAGGAAGATTGGAAGAGTATGTATCCCTGGTAAGTAGAAATCTTACAAGGGATTCTTCATCAAAGGCTTAGAAGATAGGAAGAGTAGCTATCTCCTCATTGGTTGAGGGTAGTTGGTACCATTAACTCCCTGCCTCTTCTGGCCTACCCTGACCACACAGGTCAGGCACACTCCAGAACACAAAGAAAGCCCTCCCACAGAAGTATCCAGGGTTGAGAGAGAAGACTTTTTTTTATATAGGAACTGTCCATAAAGCTTGCAAGTGACCCTTAGAAGGGGCCAAGGGAGTTGGGTGTGGTGGCATATGCCTGTATTCCCAGTACTTGGGAGGCTGAGACAGGAGGATGGCATGTTCAAGGCCAGCCTCGGCAACTTAGTGGGACCCTAAACAACTTAGCGAGACACCGTTTCAAAACAAAAAAATAAAAAGGGCTAGAGGTGTAGCTAGAAGGTAGAATGCCCCTGGGTTCAATCCCCAGTACCACACATCTGGATAAACAAAAGAAGAGATCTGGGCAGGGCATTGATAGCATTTTCAATAGTGAGATAATGTGTTTTTCACAGTAGTGCCTGGAACACAGTAGGAACTCAACAAGTACAAAATACTGAGCACTCAGATGGCAAAAGTCAAGTCTTCCCAAGTAAAACTAGGAAACAAGCCGGGTGTAGTGGCGCACGCTTGTAATCCCAGTACTTTGGGAGGCGGAGACCTGAGGATCGGGGTTCGCGGCCAACCTTAGCGCGCATGTGTACGCGCACGATCTCTCTCTCTCTCTCTCTCTCTCTCTACCTAGTGAGGTCCTCCGCAACTTCATGAGACCCGGTTTCAAAAATAAAGCATAAAAAAATAGGGCCGGGGGTGTAGCGCAGAGGTAGAA